>CM069861.1:221457426-221632426 GCA_036172795.1 Pelodytes ibericus | reverse complement strand
TATGGACTCCGAGATGTGTCATATTTATATAAAATGTTATATACAAACAATAAGTAACCTTTGTGCAGGTATAGATTACAGGAAGATATAGGTGAACCGATAGATGATGACAGAAGACTGATAGAAGAGACGGCAACATGTTCTGTGTCAGTCGCCTTCAATGAACAAGTATATAAACTGTTACACAGGACATATCTAGTGCCAACATTATTATACAAGATGTATGCTGTACAATGAACAAGTATATACACTGTTACACAGGACATATCTAGTGCCAACATTATTATACAGGATGTATGCTGTACAATGAACAAGTATATAAACTGTTACACAGGACATACCTAGTGCCAGCATTATTATACAAGACGTATGCTGTACAATGAACAAGTATATACACTGTTACACAGGACATATCTAATGCCAACATTATTATACAAGACGTATGCTGTACAATGAACAAGTATATACACTGTTACACAGGACATACCTAGTGCCAGCATTATTATACAAGACGTATGCTGTACAATGAACAAGTATATACACTGTTACACAGGACATATCTAGTGCCAGCATTATTATACAAGATGTATGCTGTACAATGAACAAGTATATACACTGTTACACAGGACATACCTAGTGCCAGCATTATTATACAGGATGTATGCTGTACAATGAACAAGTATATAAACTGTTACACAGGACATACCTAGTGCCAACATTATTATACAAGATGTATGCTGTACAATGAACAAGTATATACACTGTTACACAGGACATATCTAGTGCCAACATTATTATACAAGATGTATGCTGTACAATGAACAAGTATATACACTGTTACACAGGACATACCTAGTGCCAACATTATTATACAGGATGTATGCTGTACAATGAACAAGTATATACACTGTTACACAGGACATATCTAGTGCCAGCATTATTATACAAGATGTATGCTGTACAATGAACTAGTATATACACTGTTACACAGGACATATCTAGTGCCAACATTATTATACAAGATGTATGCTGTACAATGAACAAGTATATACACTGTTACACAGGACATATCTAGTGCCAACATTATTATACAAGATGTATGCTGTACAATGAACAAGTATATACACTGTTACACAGGACATATCTAGTGCCAGCATTATTATACAAGACGTATGCTGTACAATGAACAAGTATATACACTGTTACACAGGACATACCTAGTGCCAACATTATTATACAAGATGTATGCTGTACAATGAACAAGTATATACACTGTTACACAGGACATATCTAGTGCCAACATTATTATACAAGGCGTATGCTGTACAATGAACAAGTATATACACTGTTACACAGGACATACCTAGTGCCAACATTATTATACAGGATGTATGCTGTACAATGAACAAGTATATACACTGTTACACAGGACATATCTAGTGCCAGCATTATTATACAAGATGTATGCTGTACAATGAACAAGTATATACACTGTTACACAGGACATACCTAGTGCCAACATTATTATACAAGATGTATGCTGTACAATGAACAAGTATATACACTGTTACACAGGACATATCTAGTGCCAGCATTATTATACAAGATGTATGCTGTACAATGAACAAGTATATACACTGTTACACAGGACATACCTAGTGCCAACATTATTATACAGGATGTATGCTGTACAATGAACAAGTATATACACTGTTACACAGGACATATCTAGTGCCAACATTATTATACAAGATGTATGCTGTACAATGAACAAGTATATACACTGTTACACAGGACATACCTAGTGCCAACATTATTATACAGGATGTATGCTGTACAATGAACAAGTATATACACTGTTACACAGGACATATCTAGTGCCAGCATTATTATACAGGATGTATGCTGTACAATGTACAAGTATATACACTGTTACACAGGACATACCTAGTGCCAACATTATTATACAAGATGTATGCTGTACAATGAACAAGTATATACACTGTTACACAGGACATATCTAGTGCCAGCATTATTATACAAGATGTATGCTGTACAATGAACAAGTATATACACTGTTACACAGGACATACCTAGTGCCAACATTATTATACAGGATGTATGCTGTACAATGAACAAGTATATACACTGTTACACAGGACATATCTAGTGCCAACATTATTATACAAGATGTATGCTGTACAATGTACAAGTATATACACTGTTACACAGGACATACATACCTAGTGCCAGCATTATTATACAAGACGTATGCTGTACAATGAACAAGTATATACACTGTTACACAGGACATATCTAGTGCCAACATTATTATACAAGATGTATGCTGTACAATGAACAAGTATATACACTGTTACACAGGACATATCTAGTGCCAACATTATTATACAAGATGTATGCTGTACAATGAACAAGTATATACACTGTTACACAGGACATATCTAGTGCCAACATTATTATACAAGATGTATGCTGTACAATGAACAAGTATATACACTGTTACACAGGACATATCTAGTGCCAGCATTATTATACAAGATGTATGCTGTACAATGAACAAGTATATACACTGTTACACAGGACATACCTAGTGCCAGCATTATTATACAAGATGTATGCTGTACAATGAACAAGTATATACACTGTTACACAGGACATACCTAGTGCCAACATTATTATACAAGACGTATGCTGTACAATGAACAAGTATATACACTGTTACACAGGACATACCTAGTGCCAGCATTATTATACAAGACGTATGCTGTACAATGAACAAGTATATACACTGTTACACAGGACATATCTAGTGCCAGCATTATTATACAGGATGTATGCTGTACAATGAACAAGTATATACACTGTTACACAGGACATATCTAGTGCCAACATTATTATACAAGATGTATACTGTACAATGAACAAGTATATACACTGTTACACAGGACATATCTAGTGCCAGCATTATTATACAGGATGTATGCTGTACAATGAACAAGTATATACACTGTTACACAGGACATATCTAGTGCCAGCATTATTATACAAGACGTATGCTGTACAATGAACAAGTATATACACTGTTACACAGGACATACCTAGTGCCAGCATTATTATACAAGATGTATGCTGTACAATGAACAAGTATATACACTGTTACACAGGACATACCTAGTGCCAACATTATTATACAAGATGTATGCTGTACAATGAACAAGTATATACACTGTTACACAGGACATATCTAGCGCCAGCATTATTATACAAGATGTATGCTGTACAATGAACAAGTATATACACTGTTACACAGGACATACCTAGTGCCAGCATTATTATACAAGATGTATGCTGTACAATGAACAAGTATATACACTGTTACACAGGACATACCTAGTGCCAGCATTATTATACAAGATGTATGCTGTACAATGAACAAGTATATACACTGTTACACAGGACATATCTAGTGCCAACATTATTATACAAGATGTATGCTGTACAATGTACAAGTATATACACTGTTACACAGGACATATCTAGTGCCAACATTATTATACAAGATGTATGCTGTACAATGAACAAGTATATACACTGTTACACAGGACATACCTAGTGCCAGCATTATTATACAGGATGTATGCTGTACAATGAACAAGTATATACACTGTTACACAGGACATACCTAGTGCCAGCATTATTATACAGGATGTATGCTGTACAATGAACAAGTATATACACTGTTACACAGGACATACCTAGTGCCAGCATTATTATACAGGATGTATGCTGTACAATGAACAAGTATATACACTGTTACACAGGACATATCTAGTGCCAGCATTATTATACAGGATGTATGCTGTACAATGAACAAGTATATACACTGTTACACAGGACATACCTAGTGCCAGCATTATTATACAAGATGTATGCTGTACAATGAACAAGTATATACACTGTTACACAGGACATATCTAGTGCCAACATTATTATACAAGACGTATGCTGTACAATGAACAAGTATATACACTGTTACACAGGACATATCTAGTGCCAACATTATTATACAGGATGTATGCTGTACAATGAACAAGTATATACACTGTTACACAGGACATATCTAGTGCCAACATTATTATACAGGATGTATGCTGTACAATGAACAAGTATATAAACTGTTACACAGGACATACCTAGTGCCAGCATTATTATACAAGACGTATGCTGTACAATGAACAAGTATATACACTGTTACACAGGACATATCTAGTGCCAACATTATTATACAGGATGTATGCTGTACAATGAACAAGTATATAAACTGTTACACAGGACATACCTAGTGCCAACATTATTATACAAGATGTATGCTGTACAATGAACAAGTATATACACTGTTACACAGGACATATCTAGTGCCAGCATTATTATACAAGATGTATGCTGTACAATGAACAAGTATATACACTGTTACACAGGACATACCTAGTGCCAGCATTATTATACAAGACGTATGCTGTACAATGAACAAGTATATACACTGTTACACAGGACATATCTAGTGCCAACATTATTATACAGGATGTATGCTGTACAATGAACAAGTATATAAACTGTTACACAGGACATACCTAGTGCCAGCATTATTATACAGGATGTATGCTGTACAATGAACAAGTATATACACTGTAACACAGGACATATCTAGTGCCAACATTATTATACAGGATGTATGCTGTACAATGAACAAGTATATACACTGTTACACAGGACATATCTAGTGCCAGCATTATTATACAGGATGTATGCTGTACAATGAACAAGTATATACACTGTTACACAGGACATACCTAGTGCCAGCATTATTATACAAGATGTATGCTGTACAATGAACAAGTATATACACTGTTACACAGGACATATCTAGTGCCAACATTATTATACAAGACGTATGCTGTACAATGAACAAGTATATAAACTGTTACACAGGACATACCTAGTGCCAGCATTATTATACAAGACGTATGCTGTACAATGAACAAGTATATACACTGTTACACAGGACATATCTAGTGCCAGCATTATTATACAAGACGTATGCTGTACAATGAACAAGTATATACACTGTTACACAGGACATACCTAGTGCCAGCATTATTATACAAGACGTATGCTGTACAATGAACAAGTATATACACTGTTACACAGGACATATCTAGTGCCAGCATTATTATACAGGATGTATGCTGTACAATGAACAAGTATATACACTGTTACACAGGACATATCTAGTGCCAGCATTATTATACAGGATGTATGCTGTACAATGAACAAGTATATACACTGTTACACAGGACATACCTAGTGCCAGCATTATTATACAAGATGTATGCTGTACAATGAACAAGTATATACACTGTTACACAGGACATATCTAGTGCCAACATTATTATACAAGACGTATGCTGTACAATGAACAAGTATATAAACTGTTACACAGGACATACCTAGTGCCAGCATTATTATACAAGACGTATGCTGTACAATGAACAAGTATATACACTGTTACACAGGACATATCTAGTGCCAGCATTATTATACAAGATGTATGCTGTACAATGAACAAGTATATAAACTGTTACACAGGACATATCTAGTGCCAACATTATTATACAAGACGTATGCTGTACAATGAACAAGTATATACACTGTTACACAGGACATACCTAGTGCCAACATTATTATACAAGACGTATGCTGTACAATGAACAAGTATATACACTGTTACACAGGACATATCTAGTGCCAGCATTATTATACAAGATGTATGCTGTACAATGAACAAGTATATACACTGTTACACAGGACATATCTAGTGCCAACATTATTATACAAGATGTATGCTGTACAATGAACAAGTATATACACTGTTACACAGGACATACCTAGTGCCAGCATTATTATACAAGACGTATGCTGTACAATGAACAAGTATATACACTGTTACACAGGACATATCTAGTGCCAACATTATTATACAGGATGTATGCTGTACAATGAACAAGTATATACACTGTTACACAGGACATATCTAGTACCAGCATTATTATACAAGATGTATGCTGTACAATGAACAAGTATATACACTGTTACACAGGACATATCTAGTGCCAACATTATTATACAAGATGTATGCTGTACAATGAACAAGTATATAAACTGTTACACAGGACATACCTAGTGCCAGCATTATTATACAGGATGTATGCTGTACAATGAACAAGTATATACACTGTTACACAGGACATATCTAGTGCCAACATTATTATACAAGATGTATGCTGTACAATGAACAAGTATATACACTGTTACACAGGACATACCTAGTGCCAACATTATTATACAAGACGTATGCTGTACAATGAACAAGTATATACACTGTTACACAGGACATACCTAGTGCCAACATTATTATACAGGATGTATGCTGTACAATGAACAAGTATATACACTGTTACACAGGACATATCTAGTGCCAGCATTATTATACAAGATGTATGCTGTACAATGAACAAGTATATACACTGTTACACAGGACATATCTAGTGCCAACATTATTATACAAGATGTATGCTGTACAATGAACAAGTATATACACTGTTACACAGGACATACCTAGTGCCAACATTATTATACAGGATGTATGCTGTACAATGTACAAGTATATACACTGTTACACAGGACATACCTAGTGCCAGCATTATTATACAAGATGTATGCTGTACAATGAACAAGTATATACACTGTTACACAGGACATACCTAGTGCCAGCATTATTATACAAGACGTATGCTGTACAATGAACAAGTATATACACTGTTACACAGGACATACCTAGTGCCAGCATTATTATACAAGACGTATGCTGTACAATGAACAAGTATATACACTGTTACACAGGACATATCTAGTGCCAACATTATTATACAAGATGTATGCTGTACAATGAACAAGTATATACACTGTTACACAGGACATACCTAGTGCCAACATTATTATACAGGATGTATGCTGTACAATGTACAAGTATATACACTGTTACACAGGACATACCTAGTGCCAGCATTATTATACAAGATGTATGCTGTACAATGAACAAGTATATACACTGTTACACAGGACATATCTAATGCCAGCATTATTATACAAGATGTATGCTGTACAATGAACAAGTATATACACTGTTACACAGGACATACCTAGTGCCAGCATTATTATACAAGACGTATGCTGTACAATGAACAAGTATATACACTGTTACACAGGACATATCTAGTGCCAACATTATTATACAAGATGTATGCTGTACAATGAACAAGTATATACACTGTTACACAGGACATATCTAGTGCCAACATTATTATACAAGATGTATGCTGTACAATGAACAAGTATATACACTGTTACACAGGACATACCTAGTGCCAACATTATTATACAGGATGTATGCTGTACAATGAACAAGTATATACACTGTTACACAGGACATACCTAGTGCCAACATTATTATACAGGATGTATGCTGTACAATGAACAAGTATATACACTGTTACACAGGACATACCTAGTGCCAACATTATTATACAAGATGTATGCTGTACAATGAACAAGTATATACACTGTTACACAGGACATATCTAGTGCCAACATTATTATACAAGATGTATGCTGTACAATGAACAAGTATATACACTGTTACACAGGACATATATAGTGCCAACATTATTATACAAGATGTATGCTGTACAATGAACAAGTATATACACTGTTACACAGGACATACCTAGTGCCAGCATTATTATACAAGATGTATGCTGTACAATGAACAAGTATATACACTGTTACACAGGACATATCTAGTGCCAACATTATTATACAAGATGTATGCTGTACAATGAACATTGCTTTACAGGCTGTGTAGAACGAGCAGACAACATCCAGATAGGGGGGAAATGCCCCAAAATAAAAAGAATATGGAGCAAATTAAATAACATCATTAATGTGATCATACCCATCCCAGCGACACCTTGGAATGAGCTACTCAATCTAAACATTCTGATACATTCTATAATCTGTTAAACAATTTGATAAATGACACAATGTAATATTTACAAGATCAGTTTCTAACCTAATAAATCCTAATAAAGATATATAGTATAAAAAGTGTATCAGTGTGTGTCTGTGTGTATCAATGTGTGTATTAGTGTGTGTCTCTGTCTCTATGTGTGTTTGTGTCTCTGTCTGTGTATTAGTGTGTGTCTCTGTCTCTATGTGTGTTTGTGTCTCTGTCTGTGTATTAGTGTGTGTCTCTGTCTCTATGTGTGTTTGTGTCTCTGTCTGTGTATTAGTGTGTGTCTCTGTCTGTGTTTGTGTCTCTGTCTGTGTATCAGTGTGTGTCTGTGTGTATCAATGTGTGTATTAGTGTGTGTCTCTGTCTCTATGTGTGTTTGTGTCTCTGTCTGTGTATTAGTGTGTGTCTCTGTCTCTGTGTGTGTTTGTGTCTCTGTCTGTGTATTAGTGTGTGTCTCTGTCTCTGTGTGTGTTTGTGTCTCTGTCTGTGTATTAGTGTGTGTCTCTGTCTCTATGTGTGTTTGTGTCTCTGTCTGTGTATTAGTGTGTGTCTCTGTCTCTATGTGTATTTGTGTCTCTGTCTGTGTATTAGTGTGTGTCTCTGTCTCTATGTGTGTTTGTGTCTCTGTCTGTGTATTAGTGTGTGTCTCTGTCTCTATGTGTGTTTGTGTCTCTGTCTGTGTATTAGTGTGTGTCTCTGTCTCTATGTGTGTTTGTGTCTCTGTCTGTGTATTAGTGTGTGTCTCTGTCTCTATGTGTGTTTGTGTCTCTGTCTGTGTATTAGTGTGTGTCTCTGTCTCTATGTGTGTTTGTGTCTCTGTCTGTGTATTAGTGTGTGTCTCTGTATTTGTGTGTGTTTGTGTCTCTGTCTGTGTATTAGTGTGTGTCTCTGTCTCTGTGTGTGTTTGTGTCTCTGTCTGTGTATTAGTGTGTGTCTCTGTCTCTGTGTGTGTTTGTGTCTCTGTCTGTGTATTAGTGTGTGTCTCTGTCTCTGTGTGTGTTTGTGTCTCTGTCTGTGTATTAGTGTGTGTCTCTGTCTCTGTGTGTGTTTGTGTCTCTGTCTGTGTATTAGTGTGTGTCTCTGTCTCTGTGTGTGTTTGTGTCTCTGTCTGTGTATTAGTGTGTGTCTCTGTCTCTGTGTGTGTTTGTGTCTCTGTCTGTGTATTAGTGTGTGTCTCTGTCTCTGTGTGTGTTTGTGTCTCTGTCTGTGTATTAGTGTGTGTCTCTGTCTGTGTTTGTGTCTCTGTCTGTGTATTAGTGTGTGTCTCTGTCTCTGTGTGTGTTTGTGTCTATGTCTGTGTATTAGTGTGTGTCTCTGTCTCTGTGTGTGTTTGTGTCTCTGTCTGTGTATTAGTGTGTGTCTCTGTCTCTATGTGTGTTTGTGTCTCTGTCTGTGTATTAGTGTGTGTCTCTGTCTCTGTGTGTGTTTGTGTCTCTTTCTGTGTATTAGTGTGTGTCTCTGTCTCTGTGTGTTTGTGTCTCTGTCTGTGTATTAGTGTGTGTTTCTGTCTCTGTGTGTTTGTGTCTCTGTCTGTGTATTAGTGTGTGTCTCTGTCTGTGTATTAGTGTGTGTCTCTGTCTCTGTGTGTTTGTGTCTCTGTCTGTGTATTAGTGTGTGTCTCTGTCTCTGTGTGTTTGTGTCTCTATGTGAGTCTCTGTGTGTTTCTGTCTCTGTGTGTTTGTGTCTCTGTGTGTTTGTGTCTCTATGTGAGTCTCTGTCTCTATGTGAGTCTCTGTCTCTGTGTATCAGTGTGTGTCTCTGTGTATCAGTGTGTGTCTCTGTGTATCAGTGTGTGTCTCTGTGTATCAGCATGCCCCTGTGTGTATCAGCACGCCCCTGTGTGTATCAGCATGCCCCTGTGTGTATCAGCATGCCCCTGTGTGTATCAGCACGCCCCTGTGTGTATCAGCATGCCCCTGTGTGTATCAGCACGCCCCTGTGTGTATCAGCATGCCCCTGTGTGTATCAGCATGCTCCTGTGTGTATCAGCATGCCCCTGTGTGTATCAGCATGCCCCTGTGTGTATCAGCACGCCCCTGTGTGTATCAGCATGCCCCTGTGTGTATCAGCATGCTCCTGTGTGTATCAGCATGCCCCTGTGTGTATCAGCATGCCCCTGTGTGTATCAGCATGCCCCTGTGTGTATCAGCACGCCCCTGTGTGTATCAGCATGCCCCTGTGTGTATCAGCACGCCCCTGTGTGTATCAGCATGCCCCTGTGTGTATCAGCATGCCCCTGTGTGTATCAGCATGCCCCTGTGTGTATCAGCATGCCCCTGTGTGTATCAGCATGCCCCTGTGTGTATCAGCATGCCCCTGTGTGTCCGTGTGCGTCTCTGTGTGTCAGTGTGTATCAAGTCGTGTCTGAGATCAGAGGTAACGTTTGACATTATAGTCTATAGAAGGGTTAATCGAAACTAGCAGTTTTTTCTAAGTCAAATTAAATTTCATAATCAGAGGTGGAATTTGATAAATAGGAGCCCCCTCTCCCCCAAATGCAAGCAGTCCTGCCCCCTAGAATTAAAGCAGAGAGCTGCTGATGCCCACGCCCCGATTACAAATATGGTGGGAAAAGGCAAGTGCCCCCAGTTAATATAGATGCTGCTGGGGAGCCGGCTTAGTGGCCCCAAGCTTCCCTAAAATGAATGGTCCAAGAACTTGCTCCCGGTCTCTGGAATATTAAAAAATGTAAAACAACGAAAACTAGCGGTTAAACATGCGAAACAAAAATATAAAGAGTAAGATAAAAAAAATAATAGACCACCCACTACCTGCACAGTGATGCAGGGGTAATAATTAACCTCCCCTACACTGATCAGAAATATTACGGTCACAGTCACAGTATAAGCAGTGTTTGGGTGATACAGTCAGTATAAGCAGTGTTTAGCTGATACAGTCACAGTATAAGCAGTGTTTGGGTGACACAGTCACAGTATAAGCAGTGTTTGGGTGATACAGTCACAGTATAAGCAGTGTTTGGGTGATACAGTCACAGTATAAGCAGTGTTTAGGTGATACAGTCACAGTATAAGCAGTGTTTGGGTGATACAGTCACAGTATAAACAGTGTTTGGGTGATACAGTCACAGTATAAGCAGTGTTTAGGTGATACAGTCACAGTATAAGCAGTGTTTGGGTGATACAGTCACAGTATAAGCAGTGTTTGGGTGATACAGTCACAGTATAAGCAGTGTTTGGGTGATACAGTCACAGTATAAGCAGTGTTTGGGTGATACAGTCACAGTATAAGCAGTGTTTGGGTGATACAGTCACAGTAAAAGCAGTGTTTGGGTGATACAGCCACAGTATAAGCAGTGTTTAGGTGATACAGTCACAGTATAAGCAGTGTTTGGGTGATACAGTCACAGTATAAGCAGTGTTTGGGTGATACAGTCACAGTATAAGCAGTGTTTGGGTGATACAGTCACAGTATAACCAGTGTATGGGTGATACAGTCACAGTATAAGCAGTGTTTGGGTGATACAGTCACAGTATAAGCAGTGTTTGGGTGATACAGTCACAGTATAAGCAGTGTTTGGGTGATACAGTCACAGTATAAGCAGTGTTTAGGTGACAGGGTCACAGTATAAGCAGTGTTTAGGTGACAGGGTCACAGTATAAGCAGTGTTTAGGTGACAGGGTTACAGTATGAGCAGTGTTTAGGTGACAGGGTCACAGTATGAGCAGTGTTTAGGTGACAGTCACAGTATGAGCAGTGTTTAGGTGACAGTCACAGTACGAGCAGTGTTTAGGTGACAGTCACAGTACGAGCAGTGTTTGGGTGACAGGGTCACAGTATAAGCAGTATTTAGGTGACATGGTCACAGTATGAGCAATGTTTAGGTGACGGTCACAGTATGAGCAGTGTTTAGGTGATACAGTCACAGTATAAGCAGTGTTTAGGTGATCCAGTCACAGTATAAGCAGTGTTTAGGTGATCCAGTCACAGTATAAGCAGTGTTTAGGTGATCCAGTCACAGTATAAGCAGTGTTTGGGTGATCCAGTCACAGTATAAGCAGTGTTTAGGTGACAGGGTAACAGTATGAGCAGTGTTTAGGTGACAGGGTCACAGTATGAGCAGTGTTTAGGTGACAGGGTCACAGTATGAGAAGTGTTTAGGTGACAGGGTCACAGTATGAGCAGTGTTTAGGTGACAGGGTCACAGTATAAGCAGTGTTTAGGTGATAGTCACAGTATAAGCAGTGTTTAGGTGACACAGTCACAGTACAAGCAGTGTTTAGGTGACACAGTCACAGTACAAGCAGTGTTTAGGTGACAGTAACAGTATAAGCAGTGTTTGGGTGACAGGGTCACAGTATAAGCAGTGTTTAGGTGACAGGGTCACAGTATGAGCAGTGTTTAGGTGACAGTCACAGTATGAGCAGTGTTTAGGTGACAGTCACAGTATAAGCAGTGTTTAGGTGACAGGGTCACAGCATGAGCAGTGTTTAGGTGACAGGGTCACAGTATAAACAGTGTTTAGGTGACAGTCACAGTATAAGCAGTGTTTGGGTGATACAGTCATAGTATAAGCAGTGTTTAGGTGACAGGTCACAGTATGAGCAGTGTTTGGGTGATACAGTCACAGTATAAGCAGTGTTTAGGTGATACAGTCACATTATAAGCAGTGTTTGGGTGATACAGTCACAGTATAAGCAGTATTTAGGTGACAGGTCACAGTATGAGCAGTATTTAGGTGACAGTCACAGTATAAGCAGTGTTTAGGTGACAGGTCACAGTAGTAGCAGTGTTTAGGTGACAGGGTCACAGTATGAGCAGTATTTAGTTGACAGGTCACAGTATAAGCAGTGTTTAGGTGACAGGTCACAGTATGAGCAGTGTTTAGGTGACAGGGTCACAGTATGAGCAGTATTTAGGTGACAGTCACAGTATAAGCAGTGTTTAGGTGACAGGTCACAGTATGAGCAGTGTTTAGGTGACAGGGTCACAGTATAAGCAGTGTTCAGGTGACAGGGTCACAGTATAAGCAGTGTTTAGCTGACAGGGTCACAGTATGAGCAGTATTTAGGTGACACAGTCACAGTATGAGCAGTGTTTAGGTGACAGGTCACACTATGAGCAGTATTTAGGTGACAGGGTCACAGTATGAGCAGTGTTTAGGTGACAGGGTCACAGTATGAGCAGTGTTTAGGTGACAGGGTCACAGTATGAGCAGTGTTTAGGTGACAGGGTCACAGTATGAGCAGTATTTAGGTGACAGTCACAGTATAAGCAGTGTTTAGGTGACAGGTCACAGTATGAGCAGTGTTTAGGTGACAGGGTCACAGTATAAGCAGTGTTCAGGTGACAGGGTCACAGTATAAGCAGTGTTTAGCTGACAGGGTCACAGTATGAGCAGTATTTAGGTGACACAGTCACAGTATGAGCAGTGTTTAGGTGACAGGTCACAGTATGAGCAGTGTTTAGGTGACAGGGTCACAGTATAAGCAGTGTTTAGGTGACAGGGTCACAGTATAAGCAGTGTTCAGGTGACAGGGTCACAGTATAAGCAGTGTTTAGCTGACAGGGTCACAGTATGAGCAGTATTTAGGTGACACAGTCACAGTATGAGCAGTATTTAGGTGACAGTCACAGTATAAGCAGTGTTTAGGTGACAGGTCACAGTATGAGCAGTGTTTAGGTGACAGGGTCACAGTATAAGCAGTGTTTGGGTGATACAGTCACAGTATAAGCAGTGTTTAGGTGATACAGTCACAGTATAAGCAGTGTTTAGGTGATACAGTCACAGTATAAGCAGTGTTTGGGTGATACAGTCACAGTATAAGCAGTGTTTGGGTGACACAGTCACAGTATAAGCAGTGTTTGGGTGATACAGTCACAGTATAAGCAGTGTTTGGGTGATACAGTCACAGTATAAGCAGTGTTTGGGTGATACAGTCACAGTATAAGCAGTGTTTAGGTGATACAGTCACAGTATAAGCAGTGTTTAGGTGATCCAGTCACAGTATAAGCAGTGTTTGGGTGATACAGTCACAGTATAAGCAGTGTTTAGGTGACAGTCACAGTATAAGCAGTGTTTAGGTGACAGGTCACAGTATGAGCAGTGTTTAGGTGACAGGGTCACAGTATAAGCAGTGTTTAGGTGACAGTCACAGTATAAGCAGTGTTTAGGTGACAGGTCACAGTATGAGCAGTGTTTAGGTGACAGGGTCACAGTATAAGCAGTGTTCAGGTGACAGGGTCACAGTATAAGCAGTGTTTAGGTGATACAGTCACAGTATGAGCGTGTCACGGTGTCCTGGAGAGGAGCAGGCATGCTGTATACATTCACTCCCATTCACGTGACCCAGTATAGCTGACAGTACTCCAGACTCTGGGCGTGCGAGCCAAGCCTGGAATCAATGCTGGGAATTAGCCAGCGAGATCTAATGACATCACAGCGAGCAGAGCCAAGCGCATTATCTCACACACTGTGCAATTATCTCAACTAAATATACACTCTGCTCTGCACTTAACCCTATCCAAAGCCTGGCTCAATACCCTACAGCAATGAAAGGGTTACAGGTTCCTCTACTGGCAATGAAAGAGTTAACCGTGTTAAAAATACCTTTTGTCCCATTCATACAAGACTCAGGGGGGGGGGGTTTACGGCATAATGTACCACCCTGCCCACAATGAGAGGAAGGAAGGCTTTTATAATGCATATTGTGTGTGCAGTGCACTGGAATCAGTCTGTTCATATATGACCTGCACAGAGAACTAACAGGCTCTGGCGGTGGAATGCGTAGGTGCATTTCATTGTAATTTACACTCGGTTTCTTCTTAACTGTTAATACAGATTTGATGTTAATATTTGAAAGTAACAGAAGTAAGGGTGCACTCAGCCAGCCAGCACCAGGGCTTTTTATAATGGCACTCAGCCAGCCAGCGCCAGGGCTTTGTATAATGGCACTCAGCCAGCCAGCGCCAGGGCTTTTTATAATGGCACTCAGCCAGCCAGCACCAGGGCTTTTTATAATGGCACTCAGCCAACCAGCGCCAGGGCTTTTTATAATGGCACTCAGCCAGCCAGCGCTTTTTATAATGGCACTCAGCCAGCCAGCACCAGGGCTTTTTATAATGGCACTCAGCCAGCCAGCACCAGGGCTTTTTATAATGGCACTCAGCCAGCCAGCGCCAAGGCTTTGTATAATGGCACTCAGCCAGCCAGCGCCAGGGCTTTTTATAATGGCACTCAGCCAGCCAGCACCAGGGCTTTTTATAATGGCACTCAGCCAGCGCCAGGGCTTTTTATAATGGCACTCAGCCAGCCAGCGCCAGGGCTTTGTATAATGGCACTCAGCCAGCCAGCGCCAGGGCTTTTTATAATGGCACTCAGCCAGCCAGCGCCAGGGCTTTTTATAATGGCACTCAGCCAGCCAGCGCCAGCGCTTTTTATAATGGCACTCAGCCAGCCAGCGCCAGGGCTTTTTATAATGGCACTCAGCCAGCCAGCGCCAGGGCTTTTTATAATGGCACTCAGCCAGCCAGCGCCAGGGCTTTTTATAATGGCAAGTGAATGCAGAGGTCTGGCACTGCACAAGCAGAGAGAGACAGTCACGCTCACAGCGCTCGAGAGCTGAGCACGGCATCATCCAGAGCTGAGAGACCTGTGCGCAGTGCTGAAATTTAGATTTGTCTTGCCCTAGGCTGACTAAACTCATACACCCCCCAATCCTCGTTTACCACACCCCTTCATCTCCAGATTGAACCCTGTCCTCACTTAACCTTTTCACTACACCAGATTCCCATCCCATATCGTACAACAGTGCCTGTTTGTTACTCCTGCACAGTGCCAGATTGCCCCCACATCCTGCACCATATTCCTCCCTGGTGATGTATTGAGGGCGGCCCAGATGTAGGAATCGCTACCTCTGCGGTTATCCCCTCTAGTGTGTGCGTATCTCCAATGATACACGTCGGGTTCACTCCAGAGACCTGGTACCAAAAATGTAACTTTTCCTTCTATTGGTCTTGGCAATGAAGAGTGTAACATATTTACAGTGGAGGGAATCGCTCCTGGGCGGTGATATAATAAGATGACAATATACACTGCTGTCTGGGGGGACACTCTACACAGAGCAGGGGGTTAATCCATTAAACTACAACAAAAACTATATGGTATTGTTGCAAAGACGGTAGTTAACACAGCACATACACAATACAACTCTATAAAGCACAAGTATAAATAAAACCCCTTTGAGAGCCCTTACTACTCTGTGCTTGAATGTTTGGTAATAGCCACCATTTTGTTGGAGCCATTCTCACAATTACACTAGTCACAGGTGCCATATTGTTGGAGTCTATTTTATGACACTGGGCACTAGTTGGGACAAGATCACAAAAAGGGCCCAGACCTTATACAGAGAGGCGTAAGAGGGTTATTTATAATTCGGTTTTGGGTTTTTTCACAGGCAGTGTTAATTTTGTCAAATAAACATTTTTGTCATAGTTTTCAGCAGCTGCATGTTTTCAGGGACTAAAACAAGAACGAAACAAAAATGGGACTAAAACTAGGGTTGGTGTCACCGGGTGCGGTAACTCATGGTCTCACCCCCTGGATTTCCTACAATACCATGCCAAACAGATTCCTTAGTAATACCAGTCAGATGGCCCATTAAATATGCCATACAGGAGCCCCACAAATTATGTCACACACAGGAGCCCCACAAATTATGTCACACACAGGAGCCCATTAACTATGACACATACAGGAGCCCCATAACTATGCCACACACAGGAGCCCCATAACTATACCACATACAGGAGCCCCATAACTATGCCACACACAGGAGCCCCATAACTATGCCACACACAGGAGCCCCATAACTATGCCACACACAGGAGCCCCATAACTATGCCACACACAGGAGCCCATAACTATGACACACACCAGAGCCCCATAACTATGCCACACACAGGAGCCCCATAACTATGCTACACACAGGAGCCCCATAACTATGCCACACACAGGAGCCCCATAACTATGCTACACACAGGAGCCCCATAACTATGCCACACACAGGAGCCCCATAACTATGTCACACACAGGAGCCCCATAACTATGCCACACACAGGAGCCCATAACTATACCACACACAGGAGCCCCATAACTATGCCACACACAGGAGCCCATAACTATGACACACACCAGAGCCCCATAACTATGCCACACACAGGAGCCCCATAACTATGCTACACACAGGAGCCCCATAACTATGCCACACACAGGAGCCCCATAACTATGCTACACACAGGAGCCCCATAACTATGCCACACACAGGAACCCCATAACTATGCCACACACAGGAGCCCCATAACTATGCCAAACACAGGAGCCCCATAACTATGCCACACACAGGAGCCCCATAACTATGCCACACACAGGAGCCCCATAACTATGCCACATACAGGAGCACCATAACTATGCCACATACAGGAGCCCCATAACTATGACACACACAGGAGCCCCATAACTATACCACACACAGGAGCCCCATAACTATGACACACACAGGAGCCCCATAACTATGACACACACAAAAGCCCCATAACTATGCCACATACAGGAGCCCCATAACTATGACACACACAGGAGCCCATAACTATGTCACACACAGGAGCCCCATAACTATGCTACACACAGGAGCCCCATAACTATGCCACACACAGGAACCCCATAACTATGCCACATAAAGGAGCCCATAACTATGCCACACACAGGAGCCCATAACTATGACACACACAGGAGCCCCATAACTATGACACACACAGGAGCCCCATAACTATACCACACACAGGAGCCCCATAACTATACCACACACAGGAGCCCCATAACTATACCACACACAGGAGCCCCATAACTATGCAACAGACAGGAGCCCATAACTATGACACACACAGGAGGCCCATAACTATGCAACACACAGGAGCCCATAACTATGACACACACAGGAGCCCATAACTATGCCACACACAGGAGCCCCATAACTATGCCACACACAGGAGCCCCATAACTATGCCACACACAGGAGCCCCATAACTATGCTACACACAGGAGCCCCATAACTATGCCACACACAGGAACCCCATAACTATGCCACATAAAGGAGCCCATAACTATGACACACACAGGAGCCCCATATCTATGACACACACAGGAGCCCATAACTATGAAACACACAGGAGCCCATAACTATGCCACACACAGGAACCCCATAACTATGCCACATAAAGGAGCCCATAACTATGCCACACACAGGAGCCCATAACTATGACACACACAGGAGCCCATAACTATGACACACACAGGAGCCCCATAACTATGACACACACAGGAGCCCCATAACTATGCCACACACAGGAGCCCCATAACTATGACACACACAGGAGCCCATAACTATGCCACATACAGGAGCCCATAACTATGCCACATACAGGAGCCCATAACTATGCCACATACAGGAGCCCCATAACTATGACACATACAGGAGCCCATAACTATGACACATACAGGAGCCCCATAACTATGAAACACACAGGAGCCCATAACTATGCCACACACAGGAACCCCATAACTATGCCACACACAGGAGCCCATAACTATGACACACACCAGAGCCCCATAACTATGCCACACACAGGAGCCCCATAACTATGCTACACACAGGAGCCCCATAACTATGCCACACACAGGAGCCCCATAACTATGCTACACACAGGAGCCCCATAACTATGCCACACACAGGAACCCCATAACTATGCCACACACAGGAGCCCCATAACTATGCCACACACAGGAGCCCCATAACTATGCCACACACAGGAGCCCCATAACTATGCCACATACAGGAGCACCATAACTATGCCACATACAGGAGCCCCATAACTATGACACACACAGGAGCCCCATAACTATACCACACACAGGAGCCCCATAACTATGACACACACAGGAGCCCCATAACTATGACACACACAAAAGCCCCATAACTATGCCACATACAGGAGCCCCATAACTATGACACACACAGGAGCCCATAACTATGTCACACACAGGAGCCCCATAACTATGCTACACACAGGAGCCCCATAACTATGCCACACACAGGAACCCCATAACTATGCCACATAAAGGAGCCCATAACTATGCCACACACAGGAGCCCATAACTATGACACACACAGGAGCCCCATAACTATGACACACACAGGAGCCCCATAACTATACCACACACAGGAGCCCCATAACTATACCACACACAGGAGCCCCATAACTATACCACACACAGGAGCCCCATAACTATGCAACAGACAGGAGCCCATAACTATGACACACACAGGAGGCCCATAACTATGCAACACACAGGAGCCCATAACTATGACACACACAGGAGCCCATAACTATGCCACACACAGGAGCCCCATAACTATGCCACACACAGGAGCCCCATAACTATGCCACACACAGGAGCCCCATAACTATGCTACACACAGGAGCCCCATAACTATGCCACACACAGGAACCCCATAACTATGCCACATAAAGGAGCCCATAACTATGACACACACAGGAGCCCCATATCTATGACACACACAGGAGCCCATAACTATGAAACACACAGGAGCCCATAACTATGCCACACACAGGAACCCCATAACTATGCCACATAAAGGAGCCCATAACTATGCCACACACAGGAGCCCATAACTATGACACACACAGGAGCCCATAACTATGACACACACAGGAGCCCCATAACTATGACACACACAGGAGCCCCATAACTATGCCACACACAGGAGCCCCATAACTATGACACACACAGGAGCCCATAACTATGCCACATCCAGGAGCCCATAACTATGCCACATACAGGAGCCCATAACTATGCCACATACAGGAGCCCCATAACTATGACACATACAGGAGCCCCATAACTATGCCACATACAGGAGCCCATAACTATGCCACATACAGGAGCCCATAACTATGCCACATACAGGAGCCCCATAACTATGTCACACACAGGAGCCCCATAACATATCTCCCCAGCAAGTTAACTTAACACTATGTAACAGCCTTCTCAGAACTGTTCCCTCCCATCTCCCTAGCAAGTTAACTTAACACTATGTAACAGCTTCTCAGACCTGTTCTCTCCCATCTCCCTAGCAAGTTAACTTAACACTATGTAACAGCTTCTCAGACCTGTTCCCTCCCATCTCCCTAGCAAGTTAACGTAAAACTGTGTAACAGCTTCTCAGACCTGTTCCCTCCCATCTCCATAGCAAGTTAACTTAACACTATGTATCAGCCTTCTCAGACCTGTTCCCTCCCATCTTCCTAGCAAGTTAACTTAACACTATGTAACAGCTTCTCAGACCTGTTCCCTCCCATCTCCCTAGCAAGGTAACGTAACACTATGTAACAGCCTTCTCAGACCTGTTCCCTCCCATCTCCCTAGCAAGTTAACGTAACACTGTGTAACAACCTTCTCAGACCTGTTCCCTCCCATCTCCCTAGCAAGGTAACTTAACACTATGTAACAGCTTCTCAGACCTGTTCCCTCCCATCTCCCTAGCAAGTTAACTTAACACTATGTAACAGCTTCTCAGACCTGTTCCCTCCCATCTCCCTAGCATGGTAACTTAACACTATGTAACAGCTTCTCAGACCTGTTCCCTCCCATCTCCCTAGCAAGTTAACGTAACACTATGTAACAGCCTTCTCAGACCTGTTCCCTCCCATCTCCCTAGCAAGGTAACTTAACACTATGTAACAGCTTCTCAGACCTGTTCCCTCCCATCTACCTAGCAAGTTAACTTAACACTATGTAACAGCCTTCTCAGACCTGTTCCCTCCCATCTCCCTAGCAAGGTAACTTAACACTATGTAACAGCTTCTCAGACCTGTTCCCTCCCATCTACCTAGCAAGTTAACTTAACACTATGTAACAGCTTCTCAGACCTGTTCCTTCCCATCTCCCTAGCAAGTTAACTTAATACTGTGTAACAGCTTATCAGACCTGTTCCCTCTCATCTCCCTAGCAAGGTAACATAACACTATGTAACAGCCTTCTCAGACCTGTTCCCTCCCATCTCCCTAGCAAGGTAACTTAACACTATGTAACAGCCTTCTCAGACCTGTTCCCTCCCATCTCCCTAGCAAGTTAACTTAACACTATGTAACAGCTTCTCAGACCTGTTCCCTCCCATCTCCCTAGCAAGTTAACTTAACACTATGTAACAGCCTTCTCAGACCTGTTCCCTCCCATCTCCCTAGCAAGTTAACTTAACACTATGTAATAGCCTTCTCAGACCTGTTCCCTCCCATCTCCCTAGCAAGGTAACTTAACACTATGTAACATCCTTCTCAGACCTGTTCCCTCCCATCTCCCTAGCAAGCTAACTTAACACTATGTAACAGCCTTCTCAGACCTGTTCCCCCCATCTCCCTAGCAAGGTAACTTAACACTATGTAACAGCCTTCTCAGACCTGTTCCCTCCCATCTCCCTAGCAAGGTAACTTAACACTTGTAACAGCTTCTCAGACCTGTTCCCTCCCATCTCCCTAGCAGGTTACGTTAACACTATGTAACAGCCTTCACAGACCTGTTCCCTCCCATCTCTCTAGCAAGTTAATGTAACACTATGTAACAGCTTCTCAGACCTGTTCCCTCCCATCTCCCTAGCAAGATAACTTAACACTATGTAACAGCTTCTCAGACCTGTTCCCTCCCATCTCCCTAGCAACTTAACACTATGTAACAGCCTTCTCAGACCTGTTCCCTCCCATCTCCCTAGCAACTTAACACTATGTAACAGCCTTCTCAGACCTGTTCCCTCCCATCTCCCTAGCAAGGTAACATAACACTGTGTAACAGCTTCTCAGACCTGTTCCTTCCCATCTCCCTAGCAAGTTAACTTAACACTATGTAACAGCTTCTCAGACCTGTTCCCTCCCATCTCCCTAGCAAGGTAACTTAACACTATGTAACAGCCTTCTCAGACCTGTTCCCTCCCATCTCCCTAGCAAGTTAACTTAACACTATGTAACAGCTTCTCAGACCTGTTCCCTCCCATCTCCCTAGCAAGTTAACGTAACACTATGTAACAGCTTCTCAGACCTGTTCCCTCCCATCTCCCTAGCAAGTTAACTTAACACTATGTAACAGCCTTCTCAGACCTGTTCCCTCCCATCTCCCTAGCAAGTTAACTTAATACTGTGTAACAGCCTTCTCAGACCTGTTCCCTCCCATCTCCCTAGCAAGGTAACTTAACACTATGTAACAGCCTTCTCAGACCTGTTCCCTCCCATCTCCCTAGCAAGGTAACTTAATACTGTGTAACAGCTTCTCAGACCTGTTCGCTCCCATCTCCCTAGCAAGTTAACTTAACACTATGTAACAGCTTCTCAGACCTGTTCCCTCCCATCTCCCTAGCAAGTTAACTTAACACTAAGTAACAACCTTCTCAGACATGTTCCCTCCCATCTCCCTAGCAAGTTAACTTAATACTGTGTAACAGCCTTCTCAGACCTGTTCCCTCCCATCTCCCTAGCAAGGTAACTTAACACTATGTAACAGCCTTCTCAGACCTGTTCCCTCCCATCTCCCTAGCAAGGTAACTTAATACTGTGTAACAGCTTCTCAGACCTGTTCCCTCCCATCTCCCTAGCAAGTTAACGTAACACTATGTAACAGCTTCTCAGACCTGTTCCCTCCCATCTCCCTAGCAAGGTAACTTAACACTTTGTATCAGCCTTCTCAGACCTGTTCCCTCCCATCTCCCTAGCAAGGTAACTTAATACTGTGTAACAGCTTCTCAGACCTGTTCCCTCCCATCTCCCTAGCAAGTTAACGTAACACTGTGTAACAGCCTTCTCAGACCTGTTCCCTCCCATCTCCCTAGCAAGTTAACGTAACACTATGTAACAGCTTCTCAGACCTGTTCCCTCCCATCTCCCTAGCAAGGTAACTTAACACTATGTAACAGCTTCTCAGACCTGTTCCTTCCCATCTCCCTAGCAAGTTAACTTAACACTATGTAACAGCCTTCTCAGACCTGTTCTCTCTCATCTCCCTAGCAAGTTAACTTAATACTGTGTAACAGCCTTCTCAGACCTGTTCCCTCCCATCTCCCCAGCAAGTTAACGTAACACTATGTAACAGCCTTCTCAGACCTGTTCCCTCCCATCTCCCTAGCAAGTTAACTTAACACTATGTAACAGCTTCTCAGACCTGTTCCCTCCCATCTCCCTAGCAAGTTAACTTAACACTATGTAACAGCTTCTCAGACCTGTTCCCTCCCATCTCCCTAGCAAGATAACGTAACACTATGTAACAGCCTTCTCAGACCTGTTCCCTCCCATCTCCCTAGCAAGATAACGTAACACTATGTAACAGCTTCTCAGACCTGTTCCCTCCCATCTCCCTAGCAAGGTAACTTAACACTATGTATACTGCCACATGCGATGTCGAAGACAGATACATTTAACGTATACAATTATCTATGCATGCACTTGTAACCCAATGTGTAGATCATGTGTTATATGTTTTACATTCATGTATGAGCAATGTTTGATTTATCAAGTCCTTTCAATAAGGATTACAAATGACTGCATCTTACAATAAACTGAAAACCCAAATTAATATCCGTTTTTTACCCTCTTTCCCCAGTCGCCTGGTTTCACTTAGTGTACACGTTACATTCTGTATCAGAGAGTGGAAACATGTTATAAATAGTCATCATGGGATGACATCATGTAATAACTGTTTGTCCTGCTGATTCAGTGCCAGGCCTTGGGGACTAAACTTCAAACTATAAATAGTACACTGATCAGCCACACAGAGCATGCCACAGGACACTCACCAGCCACGCAGACCCTGCCACAGGACACTCACCAGCCACGCAGACCCTGCCACAGGACACTCACAAGCCACACAGAGCATGCCACAGGACACTCACCAGCCACACAGACTATGCCACGGGACACTAACCAGCCACACAGAGCATGCCACAGGACACTCACCAGCCACACAGACCCTGCCACAGGACACTCACCAGCCACACAGACCCTGCCACAGGACACTCACCAGCCACACAGACCCTGCCACAGGACACTCACCAGCCACACAGACCCTGCAACAGGACACTCACCAGCCACGCAGACCCTGCCACAGGACACTCACCAGCCACGCAGACCCTGCCACAGGACACTCACAAGCCACGCAGACCTTGCCACAGGACACTCACCAGCCACACAGACCCTGCCACAGGACACTCACCAGCCACACAGAGCATGCCACAGGACACTCACCAGCCACACAGAGCATGCCACAGAACACTCACCAGCCACACAGACCTTGCCACAGAACACTCACCAGCCACACAGACTATGCCACAGGACACTCACCAGCCACACAGACCCTGCCACAGGACACTCACCAGCCACGCAGACCCTGCAACAGGACACTCACCAGCCACGCAGACCCTGCCACAGGACACTCACCAGCCACGCAGACCCTGCCACAGGACACTCACCAGGCACGCAGACCCTGCCACAGGACACTCACCAGCCACGCAGACCCTGCCACAGGACACTCACAAGCCACACAGAGCATGCCACAGGACACTCACCAGCCACACAGAGCATGCCACAGAACACTCACCAGCCACACAGACTATGCCACGGGACACTCACCAGCCACACAGAGCATGCCACAGGACACTCACCAGCCACACAGAGCATGCCACAGAACACTCACCAGCCACACAGACCTTGCCACAGAACACTCACCAGCCACACAGACTATGCCATGGGAGACTCACCAGCCACACAGACCATGCCATGGGACACTCACCAGCCACACAGACCCTGCCACAAGATACTCACCAGCCACACAGACCCTGCCACCGGAAGCCCTCCCATGAGTCAGATAGTATTAGATATACCCCCCATGAGTCAGATAGTATTATATATACCCCCATGAGTCAGATAGTATTAGATATACCCCCATGAGTCAGATAGTATTAGATATACCCCCCATGAGTCAGATAGTATTAGATATACCCCCCCATGAGTCAGATAGTATTAGATATACCCCCCATGAGTCAGATAGTATTAGATATACCCCCCATGAGTCAGATAGTATTAGATATACCCCCCATGAGTCAGATAGTATTAGATATACCCCCCCATGAGTCAGATAGTATTAGATATACCCCCCATGAGTCAGATAGTATTAGATATACCCCCATGAGTCAGATAGTATTAGATATACCCCCATGAGTCAGACAGTATTAGATATACCCCCATGAGTCAGATAGTATTAGATATACCCCCCCATGAGTCAGATAGTATTAGATATACCCCCATGAGTCAGATAGTATTAGATATACCCCCCATGAGTCAGATAGTATTAGATATACCCCCATGAGTCAGATAGTATTAGATATACCCCCATGAGTCAGATAGTATTAGATATACCCCCCATGAGTCAGATAGTATTAGATATACCCCCCCATGAGTCAGATAGTATTATATATACCCCCATGAGTCAGATAGTATTAGATATACCCCCCATGAGTCAGATAGTATTAGATATACCCCCCATGAGTCAGATAGTATTAGATATACCCCCCATGAGTCAGATAGTATTAGATATACCCCCATGAGTCAGATAGTATTAGATATACCCCCCCATGAGTCAGATAGTATTAGATATACCCCCCATGAGTCAGATAGTATTAGATATACCTCCCATGAGTCAGATAGTATTAGATATACCCCCATGAGTCAGATAGTATTAGATATACCCCCCCATGAGTCAGATAGTATTAGATATACCCCCATGAGTCAGATAGTATTAGATATACCCCCCATGAGTCAGATAGTATTAGATATACCCCCATGAGTCAGATAGTATTAGATATACCCCCCATGAGTCAGATAGTATTAGATATACCCCCATGAGTCAGATAATACCAGTGACTCCTACCCTGCCTCAGGATAGGCATCAGAATAAACAGGTTTAGTGAGCACTCACCAGCGCTGGTCTGCGTTTCCTTCCCGGACGCCCCACTTTCTTCGTGGACCCCCCGACAACCGGCTTTCCTTCTTTGTTCTTTTCCTCCTTGAGGTCCTTGTCCCCCTGCAGATGACACACAGAGTCAGTGACAGACACACCATCCAAACACTGATTACCATGTACTGATACCCAGGTGTACACACAATACACAGACAGGCACACCATCCAAACACTGATTACCATGTACTGATACCCAGGTGTACACACAATACACAGACAGACACACCATCCAAATACTGATTACCATGTACTGATACCCAGGTGTACACACAATACACAGACAGACACACCATCCAAACACTGATTACCATGTACTGATACCCAGGTGTACACACAATACACAGACAGACACACCATCCAAACACTGATTACCATGTACTGATACCCAGGTGTACACACAATACACAGACAGACACACCCTCCAAACACTGATTACCATGTACTGATACCCAGGTGTACACACAATACACAGACAGACACACCATCCAAACACTGATTACCATGTACTGATACCCAGGTGTACACACAATACACAGACAGACACACCATCCAAACACTGATTACCATGTACTGATACCCAGGTGTACACACAATACACAGACACCTTCCTCCATACATTTAGTCTCATCAGACCAGAGCACCTTCCTCCATACATTTAGTCTCATCAGACCAGAGCACCTTCCTCCATACATTTAGTCTCATCAGACCAGATCACCTTCCTCCATACATTTAGCCTCATCAGACCAGAGCACCTTCCTCCATACATTTAGTCTCATTAGACCAGAGCACCTTCCGCCATACATTTAGTCTCACCAGACCAGAGCACCTTCCTCCATACATTTAGTCTCATCAGACCAGAGCACCTTCCTCCATACATTTAGTCTCATCAGACCAGAGCACCTTCCTCCATACATTTAGTCTCATCAGACCAGAGCACCTTCCTCCATACATTTAGTCTCATCAGACCAGAGCACCTTCCTCCATACATTTAGTCTCATCAGACCAGAGCACCTTCCTCCATACATTTAGTCTCATCAGACCAGAGCACCTTCCTCCATACATTTAGTCTCATCAGACCAGATCACCTTCCTCCATACATTTAGTCTCATCAGACCAGAGCACCTTCCTCCATACATTTAGTCTCATCAGACCAGAGCACCTTCCTCCATACATTTAGCCTCATCAGACCAGAGCACCTTCCTCCATACATTTAGTCTCATCAGACCAGAGCACTATCCTCCATACATTTAGTCTCATCAGACCAGAGCACCTTCCTCCATACATTTAGTGTCATCAGACCAGAGCACCTTCCTCCATACATTTAGTCTCATCAGACCAGAGCACCTTCCTCCATACATTTAGTCTCATCAGACCAGAGCACCTTCCTCCATACATTTAGTCTCATCAGACCAGAGCACCTTCCTCCATACATTTAGTCTAATCAGACCAGAGCACCTTCCTCCATACATTTAGTCTCATCAGACCAGAGCACCTTCCTCCATACATTTAGTCCCATCAGACCAGAGCACCTTCCTCCATACATTTAGTCTCATCAGACCAGAGCACCTTCCTCCATACATTTAGTCTCATCAGACCAGAGCACCTTCCTCCATACATTTAGTCTCATCAGACCAGAGCACCTTCCTCCATACATTTAGTCTCATCAGACCAGAGCACCTTCCTCCATACATTTAGCCTCATCAGACCAGAGCACCTTCCTCCATACATTTAGTCTCATCAGACCAGAGCACCTTCCTCCATACATTTAGTCTCATCAGACCAGAGCACCTTCCTCCATACATTTAGCCTCATCAGACCAGAGCACCTTCCTCCATACATTTAGTCTCATCAGACCAGAGCACCTTCCTCCATACATTTAGTCTCATCAGACCAGAGGACCATCCTCCATACATTTAGTCTCATCAGACCAGAGGACCATCCTCCATACATTTAGTCTCATCAGACCAGAGGACCATCCTCCATACATTTAGTCTCATCAGACCAGAGCACCATCCTCCATACATTTAGTCTCATCAGACCAGAGCACCTTCCTCCATACATTTAGCCTCATCAGACCAGAGCCCCTTCCTCCATACATTTAGTCCCATCAGACCAGAGCACCTTCCTCCATACATTTAGTCTCATCAGACCAGAGCACCTTCCTCCATACATTTAGTCTCATCAGACCAGAGCACCTTCCTCCATACATTTAGTCTCATCAGACCAGAGCACCTTCCTCCATACATTTATTCCCATCAGACCAGAGCATCTTCCTCCATACATTTAGTCTCATCAGACCAGAGCACCTTCCTCCATACATTTAGTCTCATCAGACCAGAGCACCTTCCTCCATACATTTAGTCTCATCAGACCAGAGCACCTTCCTCCATACATTTAGTCTCATCAGACCAGAGCACCTTCCTCCATACATTTTGGGAGTCTCCCAAATGCCTTTTCCCAAACTCAGAACGTGCCATCTGGTTTTTTGCTGAAAGTAATGGCTTTCTTCTGGCCACTCTGCCATAAAGCCCAACTCTATGGAGCGTACGGCTTATTGTCGTCCTATGTACAGAGACTCCAGTCTGTGGGACTCTGCAGCTCCTCCAGGGTTACCTTAGGTCTCTGCTGCCTCTCTGATTAATGCCCTCCTTGCCCGGGCAGTGAGTTTGGGTAGTGCTGCAGCCTCTGGGGCCTTTCAGAAAAGGTGTGTATATGTAATGACCGATCACGTGACACTTAGATTGCACACAGTGGGACATCATTTCACTAATTATGTGACTTCTGAAGGTAATTGGTTGCACCAGAGCTTGTTATGGGCTTCATAACAAAGGGAGTGATACATACGCACATGCCAATTTTCTGTTTTCTATAAAATAGATTTATATATATATTTATCTCATTTCACGTCACCAACTTAGACTATTGTGTTCTGATCCATCAAATAAAATTCACATTAATAAAACATTGAACTTAAGGCTGTAATGTGACAACATAGGTAAAAAGTCAGGGGGTGAATACTTTACAAGGCACTATATATATATATATATATAAATATATATATATATATATATATATATATATATATATGTGTTCATATATATGTGACGTGCACTTATTTTTATTTCTAAAGCAATTTGCAAAGTCTCCTGCAGTTTTACATTGAAAATAATTTCACCTGGGTTTGTAACTTCAGTAAACTATCTTTATCTTTCTTCTATCGGAGACAGGACTTACATTATATTATTACTGCGCATCTAGGGGCACAGTAAGTGGCACTGCCCCTTTAAGGGACTCTGCCAGACTATTACCCCAACAGGAATACAGCGGGGCAAACCGGTATCACTGTACATTTGGAAAACGCCAGGACAAACTGCAACCTGTGCTGCCAACTACAGATATCAACACTGCCGGCTGCGACACTTGTAATATTATGGGAGGAGCATAAACAGGAAATGATGTCAGTAGAAAGTGCAACAAGTCAGAGTTCTTAGACTAAATGCTTCAGTGTACATAACTGATCACATTCACACACACGTTAATCCCTCCCATCTCACGTGATTGACACACAGCACTAGGAGAGACCTGTCACTGGACCGGCTCAGTGAAGCAACAGCAGCTTTATAAAATCATTTGTATTTAAACACAGACTCTTGGATATTGTTTTTTGAATGGTACGTTGGAGAAATCTCATTAAAATCAATAGTGTCTTTAGGTTTTCTACTGCCCTAGGCTTGACTGAACTCAAGCATGCTTAAATTCCTTCACTGTATTAACCTCTACCATTTCTACTGGAAGACTATTCCATACATCCACTACCCTCTCAGTAATGTAATACTATCATTAGTCCCTGGCCTTATCTTATATCTAGGATAGCCTTATACCTATCCCATGCATGCTTAAATTCCTTCAGTGTATTAACCTCTACCATTTCTACTGGAAGACTATTCCATACATCCACTACCCTCTCAGTAATGTAATACTTTCATTAGTCCCTGACCTTATCTTATATCTGGGATAGCCTTATACCTATCCCATGCATGCTTAAACTCCTTCACTGTATTAACCTCTACCATTTCTACTGGAAGACTATTCCATGCATCCACTACCCTCTCAGTAATGTAATACTATCATTAGTCCCTGGCCTTATCTTATATCTAGGATAGACTTATACCTATCCCATGCATGCTTAAACTCCTTCACTGTATTAACCTCTACCACTTCTACTGGAAGACTATTCCATGCATCCACTACCCTCTCAGTAATGTAATACTATCATTAGTCCCTGGCCTTATCTTATATCTAGGATAGCCTTATAGCTATCCCACGCATGCTTAAACTCCTTCACTGTATTAACCTCTACCACTTCTACTGGAAGACTATTCCATATATCCACTACCCTCTCAGTAATGTAATACTTTCATTAGTCCCTGACCTTATCTTATATCTAGGATAGCCTTATACCTATCCCATGCATGCTTAAACTCCTTCACTGTATTAACCTCTAGCACTTCTACTGGAAGACTATTCCATACATCCACTACTCTCGCAGTAATGTAATACTTTCATTAGTCCCTGACCTTATCTTATATCTAGGATAGCCTTATACCTATCCCACGCATGCTTAAACTCCTTCACTGTATTAACCTCTACCACTTCTACTGGAAGACTATTCCATGCATCCACTACCCTCTCAGTAATGTAATACTTTCATTAGTCCCTGGCCTTATCTTATATCTAGGATAGCCTTATACCTATCCCATGCATGCTTAAACTCCTTCACTGTATTAACCTCTACCACTTCTACTGGAAGACTATTCCATACATCCACTACCCTCTCAGTAAAGTAATACTTTCATTAGTACCTGGCCTTATCTTATATCTAGGATAGACTTATACCTATCCCATGCATGCTTAAACTCCTTCACTGTATTAACCTCTACCACTTCTACTGGAAGACTATTCCATGCATCCACTACCCTCTCAGTAATGTAATACTATCATTAGTCCCTGGCCTTATCTTATATCTAGGATAGACTTATACCTATCCCATGCATGCTTAAACTCCTTCACTGTATTAACCTCTACCACATCTACTGGAAGACTATTCCATACATCCACTACCCTCTCAGTAAAGTAATACTTTCATTAGTACCTGGCCTTATCTTATATCTAGGATAGACTTATACCTATCCCATGCATGCTTAAACTCCTTCACTGTATTAACCTCTACCACTTCTACTGGAAGACTATTCCATGCATCCACTACCCTCTCAGTAATGTAATACTATCATTAGTCCCTGGCCTTATCTTATATCTAGGATAGACTTATACCTATCCCATGCATGCTTAAACTCCTTCACTGTATTAACCTCTACCACTTCTGCTGGAAGACTATTCCATGTATCCACTACCCTCTCAGTAAAGTAATACTTTCATTAGTCCCTGGCCTTATCTTATATCTAGGATAGACTTATACCTATCCCAAGCATGCTTAAACTCCTTCACTGTATTAACCTCTACCACTTCTACTGGAAGACTATTCCATGTATCCACTACCCTCTCAGTAAAGTAATACTTTCATTAGTCCCTGGCCTTATCTTATATCTAGGATAGCCTTATACCTATCCCACGCATGCTTAAACTCCTTCACTGTATTAAGCTCTACCACTTCTACTGGAAGACTATTCCATGTATCCACTACCCTCTCAGTAAAGTAATACTTTCATTAGTCCCTGGTTTTATCTTATATCTAGGATAGCCTTATACCTATCCCACGCATGCTTAAACTCCTTCACTGTATTAAGCTCTACCACTTCTACTGGAAGACTATTCCATACATCCACTACCCTCTCAGTAATGTAATACTATCATTAGTCCCTGACCTTATCTTATATCTAGGATAGCCTTATACCTATCCCATGCATGCTTAAACTCCTTCACTGTATTACCCTCTACCACTTCTACTGGAAGACTATTCCATACATCCACTACCCTCTCAGTAAAGTAATCCTTTCATTAGTCCCTGGCCTTATCTTATATCTAGGATAGCCTTATACCTATCCCACGCATGCTTAAACTCCTTCACTGTATTAACCTCTACCACTTCTACTGGAAGACTATTCCATGCATCCACTGCCCTCTCAGTAAAGTAATACTTTTATTAGTCCCCCGTTCCCGGTCTTATAGCTAGGATAGCCTTGTGTCTATCCCACGCATGCTTAAACTCCTTGACTGTATTAACCTCTACCACTTCTACTGGAAGACTATTCCATGCATCAACTACCCTCTCAGTAATGTAATACTTTCATTAGTCTCTGGCCTTATCTTATATCTAGGATAGCCTTATACCTATCCCATGCATGCTTAAACTCCTTCACTGTATTAACCTCTACCACTTCTACTGGAAGGCTATTCCATACATCCACTACCCTCTCAGTAATGTAATACTTTCATTAGTCCCTGACCTTATCTTATATCTAGGATAGCCTTATACCTATCCCATGCATGCTTAAACTCCTTCACTGTATTAACCTCTACCACTTCTACTGGAAGACTATTCCATGCACCCACTACCCTCTCAGTATAGTAATACTTTCATTAGTCCCTGACCTTATCTTATATCTAGGATAGCCTTATACCTATCCCATGCATGCTTAAACTCCTTCACTGCATTAACCTCTACCACTTCTACTGGAAGACTATTCCATGCACCCACTACCCTCTCAGTATAGTAATACTTTCATTAGTCCCTGACCTTATCTTATATCTAGGATAGCCTTATACCTATCCCATGCATGCTTAAACTCCTTCACTGTATTAACCTCTACCACTTCTACTGGAAGACTATTCCATGTATCCACTACCCTCTCAGTAATGTAATACTTTCATTAGTCCCTGACCTTATCTTATATCAAGGATAGCCTTATACCTATCCCATGCATGCTTAAACTCCTTCACTGTATTAACCTCTACCACTTCTACTGGAAGACTATTCCATACATCCACTACCCTCTCAGTAATGTAATACTTTCATTAGTCCCTGACCTTATCTTATATCTAGGATAGCCTTATACCTATCCCATGCATGCTTACACTCCTTCACTGTATTAACCTCTACCACTTCTACTGGAAGACTATTCGATACATCCACTACCCTCTCAGTAATGTAATACTTTCATTAGTCCCTGACCTTATCTTATATCTAGGATAGCCTTATACCTATCCCATGCATGCTTAAACTCCTTCACTGTATTAACCTCTACCACTTCTACTGGAAGACTATTCCATACATCCACTACCCTCTCAGTAATGTAATACTTTCATTAGTCCCTGGCCTTATCTTATATCTAGGATAGCCTTATACCTATCCCATGCATGCTTAAACTGCTTCACTGTATTAACCTCTACCACTTCTACTGGAAGACTATTCCATACATCCACTACCCTCTCAGTAATGTAATACTTTCATTAGTCCCTGGCCTTATCTTATATCTAGGATAGCCTTATACCTATCCCATGCATGCTTAAACTCCTTCACTGTATTAACCTCTACCACTTCTACTGGAAGACTATTCCATATATCCACTACCCTCTCAGTAATGTAATACTTTCATTAGTCCCTGGCCTTATCTTATATCTAGGATAGCCTTATACCTATCCCATGCATGCTTAAACTCCTTCACTGTATTAACCTCTACCACTTCTACTGGAAGACTATTCCATACATCCACTACCCTCTCAGTAATGTAATACTATCATTAGTCTCTGACCTTATCTTATATCTAGGATAGCCTTATACCTATCCCATGCATGCTTAAACTCCTTCACTGTATTAACCTCTACCACTTCTACTGGAAGACTATTCCATACATCCACTACCCTCTCAGTAAAGTAATACTTTCATTAGTCTCTGGCCTTATCTTATATCTAGGATAGCCTTATACCTATCCCACGCATGCTTAAACTCCTTCACTGTATTAACCTCTACCACTTCTACTGGAAGACTATTCCATACATCCACTACCCTCTCAGTAAAGTAATACTTTCATTAGTCCCTGGCCTTATCTTATATCTAGGATAGCCTTGTGTCTATCCCACGCATGCTTAAACTCCTTCACTGTATTAACCTCTACCACTTCTACTGGAAGACTATTCCATATATCCACTACCCTCTCAGTAATGTAATACTTTCATTAGTCCCTGGCCTTATCTTATATCTAGGATAGCCTTATACCTATCCCATGCATGCTTAAACTCCTTCACTGTATTAACCTCTACCACTTCTACTGGAAGACTATTCCATATATCCACTACCCTCTCAGTAATGTAATACTTTCATTAGTCCCTGGCCTTATCTTATATCTAGGATAGCCTTATACCTATCCCATGCATGCTTAAACTCCTTCACTGTATTAACCTCTACCACTTCTACTGGAAGACTATTCCATACATCCACTACCCTCTCAGTAATGTAATACTATCATTAGTCTCTGACCTTATCTTATATCTAGGATAGCCTTATACCTATCCCACGCATGCTTAAACTCCTTCACTGTATTAACATCTACCACTTCTACTGGAAGACTATTCCATGCATCCACTACCCTCTCAGTAATGTAATACTTTCATTAGTCCCTGACCTTATCTTATATCTAGGATAGCCTTATACCTATCCCATGCATACTTAAACTCCTTCACTGTATTAACCTCTACCACTTCTACTGGAAGACTATTCCATACATCCACTACCCTCTCAGTAAAGTAATACTTTCATTAGTCCCTGGCCTTATCTTATATCTAGGATAGCCTTATACCTATCCCATGCATGCTTAAACTCCTTCACTGTATTAACCTCTACCACTTCTGCTGGCAGGCTATTCCATGCATCCACTACCCTCTCAGTAAAGTAATACTTTCATTAGTCCCTGACCTTATCTTATATCTAGGATAGCCTTATACCTATCCCACGCATGCTTAAACTCCTTCACTGTATTAACCTCTACCACTTCTACTGGAAGACTATTCCATGCATCCACTACCCTCTCAGTAATGTAATACTTTCATTAGTCCCTGGCCTTATCTTATATCTAGGATAGCCTTATACCTATCCCACGCATGCTTAAACTCCTTCACTGTATTAACCTCTACCACTTCTACTGGAAGACTATTCCATACATCCACTACCCTCTCAGTAATGTAATACTTTCATTAGTCCCTGACCTTATCTTATATCTAGGATAGCCTTATACCTATCCCACGCATGCTTAAACTCCTTCACTGTATTAACCTCTACCACTTCTACTGGAAGACTATTCCATGCATCCACTACCCTCTCAGTAATGTAATACTTTCATTAGTCCCTGGCCTTATCTTATATCTAGGATAGCCTTGTGTCTATCCCACGCATGCTTAAAATCCTTGACTGTATTAACCTCTACCACTTCTGCTGGCAGGCTATTCCATACATCCACTACCCTCTCAGTAATGTAATACTTCCTGATATTACTTTTAAATCGTTGCCCCTGTAATTTCAGACTATGTCCTCTAGTTGTGGTAGTTTTTCTTCTTTTAAATATACTCTCTTCCATTACTGTGTTGATTCCCTTTATGTATATAAATGTTTCTATCATATCCCCCCTGTTACGTCTTTCCTCCAAGCTATATATGTTAAGATGCTGTAACCTTTCCTGGTCTATGAACCCGTTTAGTAGATCGTGTCCTGTTTTACACTGCTTACAGGATAAGATATAGATTGTATTTATATCACATTGTTTATATTTCCTGTTTTTGCGGCACTGATTATATGGTGGTCTCTGTATTACAGTGTATGGCTATATTGCGTGTACATACAGAGCACATGTATGTAGAGCTATAGATATAACTGCACTGGATTCTCAGTGACCTCACATTACCTCCCGAGCTGAGCCTGTAGCAGCTGCTGCTGGGATTAAACAGGGTCCCAGGGACTCTCTCACCGAGCACACTGCCCCTCCTAAAATAAAAGGAACGTTCCTGTACAGATCAGACATTACATTCTCACCTCCTGCCTAATACTGTGTAGGCCCCCATTGATGGCATGGATCCACTAGACCTGTGAAGGTGTGCTGGGGTAACTGGCACCAAGACATTAGCAGCAGATCCTTTAAGTCCTGTAAGTTATGCGGTGGGGCCTCCATGGATCGGACTTGTTTGTCCAGCACATTATAATGTTTTATATATATAATGTTATGGTTGATCAGTGTGTGTGTGTGTGTGTGTGTGTGTGTGTGTGTGTGTGTGTGTGTGTGTGTGTGTGTGTGTGTGTGTGTGTATATATATATTTGTGTGAAGGGCTCATGATAGTACAGAAGATACAAACACTGATGAGTGTAGGATGGTATTAAAAGAGCAAGTCGGTTGTGGTGTGCCGGAACCGACGATGAGTTAGGCCTGTAAATAAAGAGGGCCCACCAAGAGAAATGTAAAGAAAAAGGGGTTAATAATGAGGAGTGGGTGGGAGGGTGATGCAGCGTATGGTATTAAGTAGGGAGAAGGTGAGTCATACGCCCCTCCCACAATTACAGGCCAAAAGGCCTTAATACATATCACTGGTACTATCAAACGTTCTATCATTGGTACTATCAAACGTTCTATCATTAGTACTATCAAACGTTCTATCAATGGTACTATCAAACGTTCTATCATTGGTACTATCAAACGTTCTATCATTAGTACTATCAAACGTTCTATCAATGGTACTATCAAAACGTTCTATCATTGGTACAATCAAACGTTCTATCATTAGTACTATCAAACGTTCTATCAATGGTACAATTAAACGTTCTATCATTGGTACTATCAAACGTTCTATCATTGGTACTATCAAAACGTTCTATCATTGGTACAATCAAACGTTCTATCATTAGTACTATCAAACGTTCTATCAATGGTACAATTAAACGTTCTATCATTGGTACTATCAAACGTTCTATCAATGGTACAATTAAACGTTCTATCATTGGTACTATCAAACGTTCTATCAATGGTACAATTAAACGTTCTATCATTGGTACTATCAAACGTTCTATCAATGGTACAATTAAACGTTCTATCATTAGTACTATCAAACGTTCTATCAATGGTACAATTAAACGTTCTATCATTGGTACTATCAAACGTTCTATCAATGGTACTATCAAACGTTCTATCATTAGTACTATCAAACGTTCTATCAATGGTACAATTAAACGTTCTATCATTGGTACTATCAAAACGTTCTATCATTAGTACTATCAAACGTTCTATCAATGGTACAATCAAACGTTCTATCATTAGTACTATCAAACATTCTATCATTGGTACAATCAAACATTCTATCATTGGTACAATCAAACATTCTATCATTGGTACAATCAAACGTTCTATCATTGGTACTATCAAACATTCTATCATTGGTACAATCAAACGTTCTATCATTGGTACTATCAAACATTCTATCATTGGTTCAATCAAACGTTCTATCATTAGTACTATCAAACATTCTATCATGGGTACAATCAAACGTTCTATCATTAGTACTATCAAACATTCTATCATTGGTACAATCAAACGTTCTATCATTGGTACTATCAAACATTCTATCATTGGTACAATCAAACGTTCTATCATTGGTACTATCAAACGTTCTATCATTGGTACAATCAAACGTTCTATCATTGGTACAATCAAACGTTCTATCATTGGTACAATCAAACGTTCTATCATTGGTACTATCAAACATTCTATTATTAGTACTATCAAACGTTCTATCATTAGTACTATCAAACGTTCTATCATTGGTACTATCAAACGTTCTATCATTGGTACTATCAAACATTCTATCATTGGTACTATCAAACATTCTATCATTGGTACAATCATACGTTCTATCATTGGTACTATCAAACATTCTATCATTGGTACAATCAAACGTTCTATCATTGGTACAATCATACGTTCTATCATTGGTACAATCAAACATTCTATCATTGGTACAATCATACATTCTATCATTGGTACTATCAAACATTCTATCATGGGTACAATCAAACATTCTATCATTGGTACAATCAAACGTTCTATCATTGGTACTATCAAACATTCTATCATTGGTACAATCAAACGTTCTATCATTAGTACTATCAAACGTTCTATCATTAGTACTATCAAACGTTCTATCATTGGTACTATCAAACGTTCTATCATTGGTACAATCAAACGTTCTATCATTAGTACTATCAAACGTTCTATCATTAGTACTATCAAACGTTCTATCATTAGTACTATCAAACGTTCTATCATTGGTACAATCAAACGTTCTATCATTGGTACAATCAAACGTTCTATCATTGGTACTATCAAACATTCTATCATTGGTACAATCAAACGTTCTATCATTGGTACTATCAAACATTCTATCATTGGTACAATCAAACGTTCTATCATTGGTACTATCAAACATTCTATCATTGGTACAATCAAACGTTCTATCATTGGTACTATCAAACGTTCTATCATTGGTACAATCAAACGTTCTATCATTGGTACTATCAAACATTCTATTATTAGTACTATCAAACGTTCTATCATTAGTACTATCAAACGTTCTATCATTGGTACTATCAAACGTTCTATCATTGGTACTATCAAACATTCTATCATTGGTACTATCAAACATTCTATCATTGGTACAATCATACGTTCTATCATTGGTACTATCAAACATTCTATCATTGGTACAATCAAACGTTCTATCATTGGTACAATCATACGTTCTATCATTGGTACAATCAAACATTCTATCATTGGTACAATCATACATTCTATCATTGGTACTATCAAACATTCTATCATGGGTACAATCAAACATTCTATCATTGGTACAATCAAACGTTCTATCATTGGTACTATCAAACATTCTATCATTGGTACAATCAAACGTTCTATCATTAGTACTATCAAACGTTCTATCATTAGTACTATCAAACGTTCTATCATTGGTACTATCAAACGTTCTATCATTGGTACAATCAAACGTTCTATCATTAGTACTATCAAACGTTCTATCATTAGTACTATCAAACGTTCTATCATTAGTACTATCAAACGTTCTATCATTGGTACAATCAAACGTTCTATCATTGGTACAATCATACGTTCTATCATTGGTACTATCAAACGTTCTATCACTGCTACCTGCCATTTCTCCTTCTATGTTAGAGAGCGAATGTTAAATGTGTGTAACGTGTGAGGTGGAAGGCTTGTTCCTGTCTGGGTTACAGGCGAGGGCAGAGATCCAACATGTTACACAGAGCAGGCAAGAAAACCTCAAAGAAAGATGACAGGAAGGGAGGAGTGGGGGGAGCGGATGGGGCGAGGTGCGAGTGGGGATCAAGCAAGGGGGGGGAGGAGCCTTATAAAACCTTTACAGAAACATTCTGGTAACCAAAGGGTTAAATGAGAACATGAGGGATTCTGGGCAGAAGCCAAAACCAGGGGGGAAATATTGTTTTAATTTAATTTGTATATAAAGTGGAACCAACGAGCACCTGGTGACCCGCCCTTCACTTTACCCTGCAGTCACATTTATTATTGCTCTGTCTCCTCTTCAGTCAGTTTAATTTGGGGAGGGGAGCGGCTGTCCTGGCGTCACCTGTACTGTACTCTCTCTCTGTATGCTAGAGTTACAATATAACAGATACCATGGCTTCATCCACTGTACAGAACAATGGATACAATGACGTGTTCTAATACTAGATACCTGGAATAACCTTCCAGCGGAGACGGTAACGGCCGACACTGATACCTGGAATAACCTTCCAGCGGAGACGGTAACGGCCGACACTGATACCTGGAATAACCTTCCAGCGGAGACGGTAACGGCCGACACTGATACCTGGAATAACCTTCCAGCGGAGACGGTAACGGCCGACACTGATACCTGGAATAACCTTCCAGCGGAGACGGTAACGTCCGACACTGATACCTGGAATAACCTTCCAGCGGAGACGGTAACGGCCGACACTGATACCTGGAATAACCTTCCAGCGGAAACGGCCGACACTGATACCTGGAATAACCTTCCAGCGGAGACGGTAACGTCCGACACTGATACCTGGAATAACCTTCCAGCGGAGACGGTAACGGCCGACACTGATACCTGGAATAACCTTCCAGGGGAGACGGTAACGGCCGACACTGATACCTGGAATAACCTTCCAGCGGAGACGGTAACGGCCGACACTGATACCTGGAATAACCTTCCAGCGGAAACGGTAACGGCCGACACTGATACCTGGAATAACCTTCCAGCGGAGACGGTAACGGCCGACACTGATACCTGGAATAACCTTCCAGCGGAAACGGTAACGGCCGACACTGATACCTGGAATAACCTTCCAGGGGAGACGGTAACGGCCGACACTGATACCTGGAATAACCTTCCAGCGGAGGCGGTAACGGCCGACACTGATACCTGGAATAACCTTCCAGCGGAGACGGTAACGGCCGACACTGATACCTGGAATAACCTTCCAGCGGAGACGGTAACGGCCGACACTGATACCTGGAATAACCTTCCAGCGGAGACGGTAACGGCCGACACTGATACCTGGAATAACCTTCCAGCGGAGACGGTAACGGCCGACACTGATACCTGGAATAACCTTCCAGCGGAGACGGTAACGGCCGACACTGATACCTGGAATAACCTTCCAGCGGAGACGGTAACGGCCGACACTGATACCTGGAATAACCTTCCAGGGGAGACGGTAACGGCCGACACTGATACCTGGAATAACCTTCCAGCGGAGACGGTAACGGCCGACACTGATACCTGGAATAACCTTCCAGCGGAGACGGTAACGGCCGATACTGATACCTGGAATAACCTTCCAGCGGAAACGGCCGACACTGATACCTGGAATAACCTTCCAGCGGAGACGGTAACGGCCGACACTGATACCTGGAATAACCTTCCAGCGGAGACGGTAACGGCCGACACTGATACCCGGAATAACCTTCCAGCGGAGACGGTAACGGCCGACACTGATACCTGGAATAACCTTCCAGCGGAGACGGTAACGGCCGACACTGATACCTGGAATAACCTTCCAGCGGAGACGGTAACGGCCGACACTGATACCTGGAATAACCTTCCAGCGGAGACGGTAACGGCCGACACTGATACCTGGAATAACCTTCCAGGGGAGACGGTAACGGCCGACACTGATACCTGGAATAACCTTCCAGGGGAGACGGTAACGGCCGACACTGATACCTGGAATAACCTTCCAGCGGAGACGGTAACGGCCGACACTGATACCTGGAATAACCTTCCAGCGGAGACGGTAACGGCCGACACTGATACCTGGAATAACCTTCCAGCGGAGACGGTAACGGCCGACACTGATACCTGGAATAACCTTCCAGCGGAGACGGTAACGGCCGACACTGATACCTGGAATAACCTTCCAGCGGAGACGGTAACGGCCGACACTGATACCTGGAATAACCTTCCAGCGGAGACGGTAACGGCCGACACTGATACCTGGAATAACCTTCCAGGGGAGACGGTAACGGCCGACACTGATACCTGGAATAACCTTCCAGCGGAGACGGTAACGGCCGACACTGATACCTGGAATAACCTTCCAGCGGAAACGGTAACGGCCGATACTGATACCTGGAATAACCTTCCAGCGGAGACGGTAACGGCCGACACTGATACCTGGAATAACCTTCCAGGGGAGACGGTAACGGCCGACACTGATACCTGGAATAACCTTCCAGCGGAGACGGTAACGGCCGACACTGATACCTGGAATAACCTTCCAGCGGAAACGGTAACGGCCGACACTGATACCTGGAATAACCTTCCAGCGGAGACGGTTACGGCCGATACTGATACCTGGAATAACCTTCCAGCGGAGACGGTAACGGCCGACACTGATACCTGGAATAACCTTCCAGGGGAGACGGTAACGGCCGACACTGATACCTGGAATAACCTTCCAGCGGAGACGGTAACGGCCGACACTGATACCTGGAATAACCTTCCAGCGGAGACGGTAACGGCCGACACTGATACCTGGAATAACCTTCCAGCGGAGACGGTAACGGCCGACACTGATACCTGGAATAACCTTCCAGCGGAGACGGTAACGGCCGACACTGATACCTGGAATAACCTTCCAGCGGAGACGGTAACGGCCGACACTGATACCTGGAATAACCTTCCAGCGGAGACGGTAACGGCCGACACTGATACCTGGAATAACCTTCCAGCGGAGACGGTAACGGCCGACACTGATACCTGGAATAACCTTCCAGGGGAGACGGTAACGGCAGACACTGATACCTGGAATAACCTTCCAGGGGAGACGGTAACGGCCGACACTGATACCTGGAATAACCTTCCAGCGGAGACGGTAACGGCCGACACTGATACCTGGAATAACCTTCCAGGGGAGACGGTAACGGCCGACACTGATACCTGGAATAACCTTCCAGGGGAGACGGTAACGGCCGACACTGATACCTGGAATAACCTTCCAGCCGAGACGGTAACGGCCGACACTGATACCTGGAATAACCTTCCAGGGGAGACGGTAACGGCCGACACTGATACCTGGAATAACCTTCCAGGGGAGACGGTAACGGCCGACACTGATACCTGGAATAACCTTCCAGCGGAAACGGCCGACACTGATACCTGGAATAACCTTCCAGCGGAGACGGTAACGGCCGACACTGATACCTGGAATAACCTTCCAGCGGAAACGGTAACGGCCGACACTGATACCTGGAATAACCTTCCAGCGGAGACGGTTACGGCCGATACTGATACCTGGAATAACCTTCCAGCGGAGACGGTAACGGCCGACACTGATACCTGGAATAACCTTCCAGGGGAGACGGTAACGGCCGACACTGATACCTGGAATAACCTTCCAGCGGAGACGGTAACGGCCGACACTGATACCTGGAATAACCTTCCAGCGGAGACGGTAACGGCCGACACTGATACCTGGAATAACCTTCCAGGGGAGACGGTAACGGCCGACACTGATACCTGGAATAACCTTCCAGCGGAGACGGTAACGGCCGACACTGATACCTGGAATAACCTTCCAGGGGAGACGGTAACGGCCGACACTGATACCTGGAATAACCTTCCAGCGGAGACGGCCGACACTGATACCTGGAATAACCTTCCAGGGGAGACGGTAACGGCCGACACTGATACCTGGAATAACCTTCCAGCGGAGACGGTAACGGCCGACACTGATACCTGGAATAACCTTCCAGCGGAGACGGTAACGGCCGACACTGATACCTGGAATAACCTTCCAGGGGAGACGGTAACGGCCGACACTGATACCTGGAATAACCTTCCAGCGGAGACGGTAACGGCCGACACTGATACCTGGAATAACCTTCCAGCGGAAACGGTAACGGCCGACACTGATACCTGGAATAACCTTCCAGCGGAGACGGTTACGGCCGATACTGATACCTGGAATAACCTTCCAGCGGAGACGGTAACGGCCGACACTGATACCTGGAATAACCTTCCAGGGGAGACGGTAACGGCCGACACTGATACCTGGAATAACCTTCCAGCGGAGACGGTAACGGCCGACACTGATACCTGGAATAACCTTCCAGCGGAGACGGTAACGGCCGACACTGATACCTGGAATAACCTTCCAGCGGAGACGGTAACGGCCGACACTGATACCTGGAATAACCTTCCAGCGGAGACGGTAACGGCCGACACTGATACCTGGAATAACCTTCCAGCGGAGACGGTAACGGCCGACACTGATACCTGGAATAACCTTCCAGCGGAGACGGTAACGGCCGACACTGATACCTGGAATAACCTTCCAGCGGAGACGGTAACGGCCGACACTGATACCTGGAATAACCTTCCAGCGGAGACGGTAACGGCCGACACTGATACCTGGAATAACCTTCCAGGGGAGACGGTAACGGCAGACACTGATACCTGGAATAACCTTCCAGGGGAGACGGTAACGGCCGACACTGATACCTGGAATAACCTTCCAGCGGAGACGGTAACGGCCGACACTGATACCTGGAATAACCTTCCAGGGGAGACGGTAACGGCCGACACTGATACCTGGAATAACCTTCCAGGGGAGACGGTAACGGCCGACACTGATACCTGGAATAACCTTCCAGCCGAGACGGTAACGGCCGACACTGATACCTGGAATAACCTTCCAGGGGAGACGGTAACGGCCGACACTGATACCTGGAATAACCTTCCAGGGGAGACGGTAACGGCCGACACTGATACCTGGAATAACCTTCCAGCGGAAACGGCCGACACTGATACCTGGAATAACCTTCCAGCGGAGACGGTAACGGCCGACACTGATACCTGGAATAACCTTCCAGCGGAAACGGTAACGGCCGACACTGATACCTGGAATAACCTTCCAGCGGAGACGGTTACGGCCGATACTGATACCTGGAATAACCTTCCAGCGGAGACGGTAACGGCCGACACTGATACCTGGAATAACCTTCCAGGGGAGACGGTAACGGCCGACACTGATACCTGGAATAACCTTCCAGCGGAGACGGTAACGGCCGACACTGATACCTGGAATAACCTTCCAGCGGAGACGGTAACGGCCGACACTGATACCTGGAATAACCTTCCAGGGGAGACGGTAACGGCCGACACTGATACCTGGAATAACCTTCCAGCGGAGACGGTAACGGCCGACACTGATACCTGGAATAACCTTCCAGGGGAGACGGTAACGGCCGACACTGATACCTGGAATAACCTTCCAGCGGAGACGGCCGACACTGATACCTGGAATAACCTTCCAGGGGAGACGGTAACGGCCGACACTGATACCTGGAATAACCTTCCAGCGGAGACGGTAACGGCCGACACTGATACCTGGAATAACCTTCCAGCGGAGACGGTAACGGCCGACACTGATACCTGGAATAACCTTCCAGCGGAGACGGTAACGGCCGACACTGATACCTGGAATAACCTTCCAGCGGAGACGGTAACGGCCGATACTGATACCTGGAATAACCTTCCAGCGGAGGCGGTAACGGCCGACACTGATACCTGGAATAACCTTCCAGCGGAGACGGTAACGGCCGACACTGATACCTGGAATAACCTTCCAGGGGAGACGGTAACGGCCGACACTGATACCTGGAATAACCTTCCAGCGGAAACGGCCGACACTGATACCTGGAATAACCTTCCAGCGGAGACGGTAACGGCCGACACTGATACCTGGAATAACCTTCCAGCGGAGACGGTAACGGCCCACACTGATACCTGGAATAACCTTCCAGCGGAGACGGTAACGGCCGACACTGATACCTGGAATAACCTTCCAGCGGAGACGGTAACGGCCGACACTGATACCTGGAATAACCTTCCAGCGGAAACGGCCGACACTGATACCTGGAATAACCTTCCAGCGGAGACGGTAACGGCCGACACTGATACCTGGAATAACCTTCCAGCGGAGACGGTAACGGCCGACACTGATACCTGGAATAACCTTCCAGCGGAGACGGTAACGGCCGACACTGATACCTGGAATAACCTTCCAGCGGAGACGGTAACGGCCGATACTGATACCTGGAATAATCTTCCAGCGGAGACGGTAACGGCCGACACTGATACCTGGAATAACCTTCCAGGGGAGACGGTAACGGCCGACACTGATACCTGGAATAACCTTCCAGCGGAGACGGCCGACACTGATACCTGGAATAACCTTCCAGGGGAGACGGTAACGGCCGACACTGATACCTGGAATAACCTTCCAGCGGAGACGGTAACGGCCGACACTGATACCTGGAATAACCTTCCAGCGGAGACGGTAACGGCCGACACTGATACCTGGAATAACCTTCCAGCGGAGACGGTAACGGCCGATACTGATACCTGGAATAACCTTCCAGCGGAGACGGTAACGGCCGATACTGATACCTGGAATAACCTTCCAGGGCAGACGGTAACGGCCGATACTGATACCTGGAATAACCTTCCAGCGGAGGCGGTAACGGCCGACACTGATACCTGGAATAACCTTCCAGCGGAGGCGGTAACGGCCGACACTGATACCTGGAATAACCTTCCAGCGGAGACGGTAACGGCCGACACTGATACCTGGAATAACCTTCCAGCGGAGACGGTAACGGCTGACACTGATACCTGGAATAACCTTCCAGCGGAGACGGTAACGGCCGATACTGATACCTGGAATAACCTTCCAGCGGAGGCGGTAACGGCCGACACTGATACCTGGAATAACCTTCCAGCGGAGGCGGTAACGGCCGACACTGATACCTGGAATAACCTTCCAGCGGAGACGGTAACGGCCGACACTGATACCTGGAATAACCTTCCAGGGGAGACGGTAACGGCCGACACTGATACCTGGAATAACCTTCCAGCGGAGACGGTAACGGCCGACACTGATACCTGGAATAACCTTCCAGGGGAGACGGTAACGGCCGACACTGATACCTGGAATAACCTTCCAGCGGAGACGGTAACGGCCGACACTGATACCTGGAATAACCTTCCAGCGGAGACGGTAACGGCCGACACTGATACCTGGAATAACCTTCCAGCGGAGACGGTAACGGCCGACACTGATACCTGGAATAACCTTCCAGCGGAGACGGTAACGGCCGACACTGATACCTGGAATAACCTTCCAGCGGAGACGGTAACGGCCGACACTGATACCTGGAATAACCTTCCAGCCGAGACGGTAACGGCCGACACTGATACCTGGAATAACCTTCCAGCGGAAACGGTAACGGCCGACACTGATACCTGGAATAACCTTCCAGCGGAGACGGTAACGGCCGACACTGATACCTGGAATAACCTTCCAGCGGAGACGGTAACGGCCGACACTGATACCTGGAATAACCTTCCAGCGGAGACGGTAACGGCCGACACTGATACCTGGAATAACCTTCCAGCGGAGACGGTAACGGCCGACACTGATACCTGGAATAACCTTCCAGCGGAGACGGTAACGGCCGACACTGATACCTGGAATAACCTTCCAGCGGAAACGGCCGACACTGATACCTGGAATAACCTTCCAGCGGAGACGGTAACGGCCGACACTGATACCTGGAATAACCTTCCAGCGGAGACGGTAACGGCCGACACTGATACCTGGAATAACCTTCCAGGGGAGACGGTAACGGCCGACACTGATACCTGGAATAACCTTCCAGCGGAGGCGGTAACGGCCGACACTGATACCTGGAATAACCTTCCAGCGGAGACGGTAACGGCCGATACTGATACCTGGAATAACCTTCCAGGGGAGACGGTAACGGCCGACACTGATACCTGGAATAACCTTCCAGCGGAGACGGTAACGGCCGACACTGATACCTGGAATAACCTTCCAGCGGAGACGGTAACGGCCGACACTGATACCTGGAATAACCTTCCAGCGGAGACGGTAACGGCCGACACTGATACCTGGAATAACCTTCCAGCGGAGACGGTAACGGCCGACACTGATACCTGGAATAACCTTCCAGCGGAAACGGTAACGGCCGATACTGATACCTGGAATAACCTTCCAGGGGAGACGGTAACGGCCGACACTGATACCTGGAATAACCTTCCAGCGGAGACGGTAACGGCCGACACTGATACCTGGAATAACCTTCCAGGGGAGACGGTAACGGCCGACACTGATACCTGGAATAACCTTCCAGCGGAGACGGTAACGGCCGACACTGATACCTGGAATAACCTTCCAGCGGAGACGGTAACGGCCGACACTGATACCTGGAATAACCTTCCAGGGGAGACGGTAACGGCCGACACTGATACCTGGAATAACCTTCCAGCGGAGACGGTAACGGCCGATACTGATACCTGGAATAACCTTCCAGGGGAGACGGTAACGGCCGACACTGATACCTGGAATAACCTTCCAGCGGAGACGGTAACGGCCGACACTGATACCTGGAATAACCTTCCAGCGGAGACGGTTACGGCCGATACTGATACCTGGAATAACCTTCCAGGGGAGACGGTAACGGCCGACACTGATACCTGGAATAACCTTCCAGCGGAGACGGTAACGGCCGACACTGATACCTGGAATAACCTTCCAGCGGAGACGGTAACGGCCGACACTGATACCTGGAATAACCTTCCAGCGGAAACGGTAACGGCCGATACTGATACCTGGAATAACCTTCCAGGGGAGACGGTAACGGCCGACACTGATACCTGGAATAACCTTCCAGCGGAGACGGTAACGGCCGACACTGATACCTGGAATAACCTTCCAGGGGAGACGGTAACGGCCGACACTGATACCTGGAATAACCTTCCAGGGGAGACGGTAACGGCCGACACTGATACCTGGAATAACCTTCCAGCGGAGACGGTAACGGCCGACACTGATACCTGGAATAACCTTCCAGCAGAAACGGTAACGGCCGACACTGATACCTGGAATAACCTTCCAGCGGAAACGGTAACGGCCGATACTGATACCTGGAATAACCTTCCAGCGGAGACGGTAACGGCCGATACTGATACCTGGAATAACCTTCCAGCGGAGACGGTAACGGCCGACACTGATACCTGGAATAACCTTCCAGGGGAGACGGTAACGGCCGACACTGATACCTGGAATAACCTTCCAGCGGAGACGGTAACGGCCGATACTGATACCTGGAATAACCTTCCAGGGGAGACGGTAACGGCCGACACTGATACCTGGAATAACCTTCCAGGGGAGACGGTAACGGCCGACACTGATACCTGGAATAACCTTCCAGCGGAGGCGGTAACGGCCGACACTGATACCTGGAATAACCTTCCAGCGGAGACGGTAACGGCCGACACTGATACCTGGAATAACCTTCCAGCGGAGACGGTAACGGCCGACACTGATACCTGGAATAACCTTCCAGCGGAGACGGTAACGGCCGACACTGATACCTGGAATAACCTTCCAGCGGAAACGGTAGCGGCCGACGCTGCAAGGAGTAGTACATACCTGGAATAACCTTCCAGCGGCAGCAATAATGGCCACCACTGTAAGGAGTAGTAGATACCTGGAATAACCTTCCAGCAGAACTGGTAGTGTAGTGTATATGTGAGGTGTGTGTGTGTGTGTGTGTGTGTCAGGTGTGTGTGTATATGTGAGGTGTGTGTGTGTGAGGTGTGTGTGTGTGAGGTGTGTGTGAGGTGTGTGAGGTGTGTGTGTGTGAGGTGTGTGTGTGTGTGAGGTGTGTGTGTGTGTGTGTATATGTGACGTGTGTGTGTGTGTGTGTGTGTGTGAGGTGTGTGTGTGTGTATATGTGAGGTGTGTGTGAGGTGTGTGTGTGTGTGTGGTGTGTATGTGAGGTGTGTGTGTGGTGTGTATGTGAGGTGTGTGTGTGTGTGTGTGAGGTGTGTGTGTGTGTATATGTGAGGTGTGTGTGAGGTGTGTGTGTGTGTGTGTGTGTGGTGTGTATGTGAGGTGTGTGTGTGTGAGTGTGGTGTGTATGTGAGGTGTGTGTGTGTGTGGTGTGTATGTGAGGTGTGTGTGTGTGTGTGAGTGTGGTGTGTATGTGAGGTGTGTGTGTGTGAGTGTGGTGTGTGTGTGTGTGAGTGTGGTGTGTGTGTGAGGTGTGTGTGTGTGGGGTGTGTGTGAGTGTGGTGTGTATGTGAGGTGTGTGTGTGTGAGTGTGGTGTGTATGTGAGGTGTGTGTGTGTGTGAGTGTGGTGTGTATGTGAGGTGTGTGTGTGTGAGTGTGGTGTGTGTGTGTGAGTGTGGTGTGTATGTGAGGTGTGTGTGTGTGTGTGAGTGTGGTGTGTATGTGAGGTGTGTGTGTGTGAGTGTGGTGTGTGTGTGTGTGAGTGTGGTGTGTATGGCACCTCCAGCAGTCGTGCTCTGACCCTGCAGACTATTTTTATGAGACATGATGTTTATACAGCCTTTTCGATCTCCTGACCCAGGGACCGCTGCAGGCTACACATTTACTAGATCCCTTTAATCAGCGCATGTTCCTTGTACAGTGTGATCATTGTGACTGATTGCTGGATTTATGATGTAGGTTATAACCCCAGGCCAGTGAGACACATCTGTTCCTAACCTGTCTGAGCTTCAACAAAGCACAGAGGCTGAACACAGAGAGACTGAGTGTTACAGGAGCCAGGCCGAGTGTTACAGCAGCCAGGCCGAGTGTTTCAGGAGCCAGGCCGAGTGTTACAGGAGCCAGGCCGAGTGTTACAGCAGCCAGGCCGAGTGTTACAGCAGCCAGGCCGAGTGTTACAGCAGCCAGGCCGAGTGTTACAGGAGCCAGGCCGAGTGTTACAGGAGCCAGGCCGAGTGTTACAGGAGCCAGGCCGAGTGTTACAGGAGCCAGGCCGAGTGTTACAGCAGCCAGGCCGAGTGTTACAGGAGCCAGGCCGAGTGTTACAGCAGGCAGGCCGAGTGTTTCAGGAGCCAGGCCGAGTGTTTCAGGAGCCAGGCCGAGTGTTACAGGAGCCAGGCCCAGTGTTTCAGGAGCCAGGCCGAGTGTTACAGGAGCCAGGCCGAGTGTTACAGGAGCCAGGCCGAGTGTTTCAGGAGCCAGGCCGAGTGTTACAGGAGCCAGGGCGAGTGTTACAGGAGCCAGGGCGAGTGTTACAGGAGCCAGGCCGAGTGTTACAGGAGCCAGGCCGAGTGTTACAGCAGCCAGGCCGAGTGTTACAGCAGCCAGGCCGAGTGTTACAGGAGCCAGGCCGAGTGTTACAGGAGCCAGGCCGAGTGTTACAGGAGCCAGGCCGAGTGTTTCAGGAGCCAGGCCGAGTGTTTCAGGAGCCAGGCCGAGTGTTTCAGGAGCCAGGCCGAGTGTTACAGGAGCCAGGCCGAGTGTTACAGGAGCCAGGCCGAGTGTTTCAGGAGCCAGGCCGAGTGTTACAGGAGCCAGGCCGAGTGTTTCAGGAGCCAGGCCGAGTGTTTCAGGAGCCAGGCCGAGTGTTACATTGAGTTAAAGGATTAAGGATTCCTAGGATCATCCAGGCCTGATTAAAACATAATTTTCTATTGTCTTTTTTCATTTTCAAACGAACTTTTGGAAAACAAGATTAAATGTTCTTTACATATTCCTTCTTTCCAAGAAGAGTTTTGGAAAATACGTCTCAGAAAAGGTCTGTACAGGAATTTGAGTTAAATGACTAAAGATTAGACATTTGGTTTATGAATGAAGTTAATACAGAGGCACAAAAGACGATCATTCTTGGCCTACCCAGAATCCCTTGTGGTGATGTGTCTGGTGTGTGTGTAATAATATTGCCTCTGCTTCCCACTCACATATCTTTTAATCATCGTCTGTCAGGTATTAATTAAACCTGTTTTAACCCTTGCATTCTCTAGTGCAGAGATGGGATCAGCAGAGGGGATTAAGGTCTGTGCTAATAGAGAGAGACAGTTGCTGACCGGATCTGACTTCCGGTCACAGGAAGCCAAGGGCCAACTCAGATTCACTTGTACATATATATTAGGCAAATAATTCAGCTGTGTTTTATTGAAATATGGATAGGCATGGTAGAAATCCTTTAACCCCTTCCCGTCCTTATGACGAGTTAACTCGTCATGCAGTCTAGCCGGCGGTGCGCTCCGTGGGCACCGCCAGCTAGTCTGCAACGGGTCCAGGACTAAGCCTCGCACCCGAGGCAAACCTCCTGGACCCGATCGGTGGATTTCCGGGCATGTGATCGAGTGATCACCGCGATAACATGCAAATTAGATGCAAAGTCAGTGTGTTCACACACTGCCTCTAACTCACTCTCTGTGCTTCACGTTCTTATAGTGACAGAGACCTGTAAGTATAAATAAATCCCATTATCTTTAATATTTTTATTAGCGATATTGCAGAAGGTCTTGTTACTAGTGGGGTACCTCAGGGATCTGTTCTTGGACCCATTCTCTTTAATATTTTTATTAGCGATATTGCAGAAGGTCTTGTTGGCAAAGTATGTCTTTTTGCTGATGATACAAAGATTTGCAGCAGGGTTGATATTCATGGAGGGATAAGCCAAATGGCAAATGATTTAGCTAAACTAGAAAAATGGTCAGAGCAGTGGCAACTGGCATTTAATGTGGACAAGTGCAAGATTATGCACCTTGGGCGTAAAAACCCAAAAGCAGAATATAGACTATTTGGTACAGTCCTAACCTCAACATCTGAGGAAAGGGATTTAGGAGTAATAATTTCAGAGGACTTGAAGGTAGGTAGGCAATGCAATAGAGCAGCAGGAAATGCTAGCAGAATGCTTGGTTGTATAGGGAGAGGTATTAGCAGTAGGAAGAGGGAAGTGCTCATGCCATTGTACAGAGCACTGGTGAGACCTCACTTGGAGTATTGTACAGAGCGCTGGTGAGACCTCACTTGGAGTATTGTACAGAGCACTGGTGAGACCTCACTTGGAGTATTGTACAGAGCACTGGTGAGACCTCACTTGGAGTATTGTACAGAGCACTGGTGAGACCTCACTTGGAGTATTGTACAGAGCACTGGTGAGACCTCACTTGGAGTATTGTACAGAGCACTGGCGAGACCTCACTTGGAGTATTGTACAGAGCACTGGCGAGACCTCACTTGGAGTATTGTACAGAGCGCTGGTAAGACCTCACTTGGAGTATTGTACAGAGCACTGGTGAGACCTCACTTGGAGTATTGTACAGAGCACTGGCGAGACCTCACTTGGAGTATTGTACAGAGCACTGGCGAGACCTCACTTGGAGTATTGTACAGAGCGCTGGTAAGACCTCACTTGGAGTATTGTACAGAGCACTGGTGAGACCTCACTTGGAGTATTGTACAGAGCGCTGGTGAGACCTCACTTGGAGTATTGTACAGAGCACTGCTGAGACCTCACTTGGAGTATTGTACAGAGCACTGGTGAGACCTCACTTGGAGTATTGTACAGAGCGCTGGTGAGACCTCACTTGGAGTATTGTACAGAGCGCTGGTGAGACCTCACTTGGAATATTGTACAGAGCGCTGGTGAGACCTCACTTGGAGTATTGTACAGAGCGCTGGTGAGACCTCACTTGGAGTATTGTACAGAGCACTGCTGAGACCTCACTTGGAGTATTGTACAGAGCACTGGTGAGACCTCACTTGGAGTATTGTACAGAGCGCTGGTGAGACCTCACTTGGAGTATTGTACAGAGCGCTGGTGAGACCTCACTTGGAGTATTGTACGCATTACTGGAGACCGTATCTCCAGAAGGATATTGATACTTTGGAGAGAGTTCAGAGAAGGGCTACTAAACTGGTTCATGGGTTGAAGGATAAAACTTACCAGGAAAGGTTAAAGCATCTTAACATGTATAGCTTGGAGGAAAGACGTAACAGGGGGGATATGATAGAAACATTTAAATACATAAAGGGAATCAACACAGTAAAGGAAGAGAGTATATTTAAAAGAAGAAAAACTAACACAACTAGAGGACATAGTCTTAAATTAGAGGGGCAACGATTTAAAAGTAATATCAGGAAGTATTACTTTACTGAGAGGGTAGTGGATGTATGCAATAGTCTTCCAGCAGAAGTGGTAGAGGTTAATACAGTCAAGGATTTTAAGCATGACCGGGATAGGTATAAGGCTATCCTAGATATAAGATAAGGCCAGGGACTAATGATAGTATTACATTACTGAGAGGGGAGTGGATGTATGGAATAGTCTTCCAGTAGAAGTGGTAGAGGTTAATACAGTGAAGCCGTTTAAGCATGCATGGGATAGGTATAAGGCTATCCTAGATATAAGATAAGGTCAGGGACTAATGAAAGTGTTATGTTACTGAGAGGGTAGTGGATGTATGGAATAGCCTTCCAGTAGAAGTGGTAGAGGTTAATACAGTCAAGGATTTTAAGCATGCGTGGGATAGACACAAGGCTATCCTAGCTATAAGACCGGGAACGGGGGACTAATAAAAGTACTCAAAAAAATTGGGCAGACTAGATGGACCGAATGGTTCTTATCTGCTGACACATTCTATGTTTCTATGTAAATAAATAAATAAACGTTGTATGGGGGGAGGGGGGGGGATTAAACCTTTCATTGCTGATCACAGTTTGTAACTGTGATCAGTTTCCTTCCACTTTATGGCCATTTTTTTTTACAAATTTTTTTATTTTTGCAATTTATAAAGTTTTTTAATAAATACATGTAATTGTAATATATTTATTTAATAAAATTTAACCCCTGCATGCCTTTTGCATGATTTTTATGGATCGGACATCGTACTCTTCCGAGTTTTTTTTTATGTCTTTTTTGTTTAGGGGGGTTTGGGAACCAATATTTTTATTTTTTATTAGTTAGTTAATTAGGTGGGATAAGTGGGTTAGTGTTGCACTAGTTATGTAGCTTATTATTGGGAAAATAATGGGTAAAAACTTTTTTTCCCCCACAAAATTTCCTCTTTTATATGTATTTTTTAATACTAAAATGTAAATAATTTTTATGTATAGGGTATCAAAAGAAAGCTCTAACTGTCCTTTAAAAAACAACATAAAACTTGTATGTTTGCGTTAAATGAGAGAGAGGAAAATTATGTTTCCAAAAACGCATATTAAAAATTGAAAAACGCTCTGGTCTTTGGCCTAGGAAAACCCCTGGTCCTTAAAGGGTTAATTAATGAATACAAATAAACTCACAAACAAATATAGAGAGGAGCAAGAATATCCACATAGAATGCCTGGTCTTTAAGACCCAGGGCAATTCATGAGCTGTGTGCATGAGTGTATATGTATTGACTGATTACTGCTCATTGGCATGATATATAAAGTGTATGTACTTACTGCTCAGTGGCATGATATATTAAGTGTATGTACTTACTGCTCAGTGGCATGACATATAAAGTGTATGTACCTACTGCTCAGTGGCATGACATATAAAGTGTATGTACTTACTGCTCAGTGGCATGATATATAAAGTGTATGTACTTACTGCTCAGTGGCATGATACATAAAGTGTATGTACTTACTGCTCAGTGGCATGATATATAACGTATGTACTTACTGCTCAGTGGCATGATATATAAAGTGTATGTACTGCTCATTGGCATGCTATATAAAGTGCATGTACTGCTCATTGGCATGCTATATCAAGTGTATGTACTGCTCATTGGCATGCTATATAAAGTGTATTTACTGCTCACTGGCATGATATTTAAAATGTATGTACTTATTGCTCATTAGCATGATATTTAAAGTCGATGTACTTACTGCTCATTGGAATGATATATAAAGGGTATGTACTGCTCATTTGCATGATATATAAAGTATATGTACTTACTGCTCATTGGCATGCTATATAAAGTTTATGTACTTACTGCTCATTGGCATTTCACATGATTTTGCACATAGACAAAGTGCTGTTCTTGAGAAGCTTCATTTTAGTTGTAATTATCATGCTAAAACATAATGGTAGTGGGCATATTTTGGAGAGTATGGCACTCGGTCCCCCTTCTGATCCCATGCAAAAGCTAGAGTCTCTCTTTGTGCTAGCAGCGCCCCTGCATTCGGCAGATAGAGCGAGGAACTGCCGTGTATCAGATGTGAGTAAACCCATGTGTATCTATTAATATACACGTCTGGTTTACTACAGACTCTAAGGACATGTTGTTATCCTTCAAGGAAGCAAGGGTCTAAAAACTGTTTAGTGGTCCTTTAAACATGACTGTGAATGTAGAGAGTGAACATTGATCTATACATTGCGATAGAAATTAGGAGAAATATAGCATATCAAGCCAGAGGTGATGTCCTAAGCAGCAGACAGCACAGACACATTTAAAACCTAGATTTCTCCTAATTTATGCATTTGCTGAAATTGTAACACGATGTATAGATCAATTTTCATACTCTACATTCACAGGATAAGCAGTGTTTATACATTTAACGTGAGGCCTCCAATAAGGGCGATTTATATATGTTTCACACCAGAAATAGCATTTTGTACAATGGAATGTGTAGCAACAAATAGCATTTGGAATAATGTGACTGGATCCTTTGTGTGATCTATCTATGCGCTTGCCCTGCCCAATCCCACCCACTGGTAGCACTAATATGGCACTCACCTTGTGCGTTTGCCCGAGCTCGGTCTCCCTGGAGGGGCTGCTTGTGTTGATGACAGCACCATTGGACGGCATCATTGAGTCCTGTGTTTTTTGCTTGTTCCAAAAGCAATATAAAACCCAAATGATAGAAAACCAGACAGAAGTGAAAAAGAAGATCTATCTATATATATAGTGTAGAAAAAAAGCACCAAAAGGAAATCTGTCTGCGAATCTTTATCCTCTCCAGGTCCGTTCTTTATCCTGAAACAAGAGAAACCACACAATGAATAAATGTGTAGACAAATTTACACTGTATAAACATCTGCCTGAATCAAACTAACTGCTGCCTGCATCAACCTGCTGCCTGCATCAACCTGCTGCCTGCATCAAACAACCTGCTGCCTGCATCAAACAACCTGCTGCCTGCATCAAACAAACTGCTGCCTGCATCAAACAAACTGCAGCCTGCATCAAACAAACTGCTGCCTGCATCAAACAACCTGCTGCCTGCATCAAACAAACTGCTGCCTGCATCAAACAAACTGCTGCCTGCATCATAATAACTGCTGCCTGCATCAACCTGCTGCCTGCATCAACCTGCTGCCTGCATCAACCTGCTGCAACTAACTGCTGAATCATCAAACTGCTGCCTACATCAAACTAACTGCTGCCAGCATCAAACTAACTGCTGCCTACATCAAACTAACTGCTGCCTACATCAAACTAACTGCTGCCTACATCAAACTAACTGCTGCCTACATCAAACTAACTGCTGCCTACATCAAACTAACTGCTGCCTACATCAAACAAACTGCTGCATCAAACTAAATGCTGCCTACATCAATCAAACTGCTGCCTGCATCAAACAAGCTGCGGCCTGCAACAAACAAACTGCTGCCTACATCAAACAAACTGCTGCATCAAACTAAATGCTGCCTACATCAATCAAACTGCTGCCTACATCAATCAAACTGCTGCCTGCATCAAACAAACTTCTGCCTGCATCAAACAAACTGCTGCCTGCATCAAACTGCTGCCTGCATCAAACAAACTGCTGCCTGCATCAAACAAACTGCTGCATCAAACTAAATGCTGCCTACATCAATCAAACTGCGGCCTGCATCAAACAAGCTGCGGCCTGCATCATAATAACTGCTGCCTGCATCAACCTGCTGCTGCATCAAACTAACTGCTGCCTGCATCAAACAAACTGCTGCCTGCATCATAATAACTGCTGCCTGCATCATAATAACTGCTGCCTGCATCAACCTGCTGCTGCATCAAACTAACTGCTGCCTGCATCAAACTAACTGCTGCCTGCATCAACCTGCTGCTGCATCAAACTGCTGCCTGCATCAAACTAACTGCTGCCTGCATCACACTAACTGCTGCCTGCATCACACTAACTGCTGCCTGCATCAAACTAACTGCTGCCTACATCAAACTAACTGCTGCCTACATCAAACTAACTGCTGCCTACATCAAACAAACTGCTGCATTAAACTAAATGCTGCCTACATCAATCAAACTGCTGCCTGCATCAAACAAGCTGCGGCCTACATCAAACAAACTGCTGCATCAAACTACATGCTGCCTACATCAATCAAACTGCTGCCTACATCAATCAAACTGCTGCCTGCATCAAACAAACTTCTGCCTGCATCAAACAAACTTCTGCCTGCATCAAACAAACTTCTGCCTGCATCAAACAAACTTCTGCCTGCATCAAACAAACTGCTGCCTGCATCAAACTGCTGCCTGCATCAAACAAACTGCTGCCTGCATCAAACAAACTGATGCCTGCATCAAACTTCTGCCTGCATCAAACAAACTGCTGCATCAAACTAAATGCTGCCTACATCAATCAAACTGCGGCCTGCATCAAACAAGCTGCGGCCTGCATCAAACAAACTGCTGCCTGCATCAAACAAACTGCTGCCTGCATCAAACAAACTGCTGCCTGCATCATAATAACTGCTGCCTGCATCATAATAACTGCTGCCTGCATCAACCTGCTGCTGCATCAAACTAACTGCTGCTGCATCAAACTAACTGCTGCCTGCATCAAACTAACTGCTGCCTGCATCAACCTGCTGCTGCATCAAACTGCTGCCTGCATCAAACTAACTGCTGCCTGCATCAAACTAACTGCTGCCTACATCAAACTAACTGCTGCCTACATCAAACTAACTGCTGCCTACATCAAACTGCTGCCTGCATCAAACTGCTGCCTGCATCAAACTAACTGCTGCCTGCATCAAACTAACTGCTGAATCATCAAACTAACTGCTGCCTGCATCAAACAAACTGCTGCCTGCATCAAACTAACTGCTGAATCATCAAACTAACTGCTGTCTGCATCAAACTAACTGCTGCCTACATCAAACAAACTGCTGCATCAAACTAAATGCTGCCTACATCAAACTGCTGCCTGCATCAAACAAGCTGCGGCCTGCATCAAACAAGCTGCGGCCTGCATCAAACAAACTTCTGCCTGCATCAAACAAACTGCTGCCTGCATCAAACTAACTGCTGCCTGCATCAAACTAACTGCTGCCTGCATCAAACTAACTGCTGCCTGCATCAAACTAACTGCTGCCTGCATCAAACTAACTGCTGCCTACATCAAACTAACTGCTGCCTACATCAAACTAACTGCTGCCTACATCAAACTAACTGCTGCCTACATCAAACTAACTGCTGCCTACATCAAACTGCTGCCTGCATCAAACTAACTGCTGCCTGCATCAAACTAACTGCTGAATCATCAAACTAACTGCTGCCTGCATCAAACTAACTGCTGAATCATCAAACTAACTGCTGTCTGCATCAAACTAACTGCTGCCTACATCAAACAAACTGCTGCATCAAACTAAATGCTGCCTACATCAATCAAACTGCTGCCTGCATCAAACAAGCTGTGGCCTGCATCAAACAAACTTCTGCCTGCATCAAACAAACTGCTGCCTGCATCAAACAAACTGCTGCCTGCATCAAACAAACTGCTGCCTGCATCAAACAAACTGCTGCCTGCATCAAACAAACTGCTGCCTGCATCAAACAAACTGCTGTCTGCATCAAACAAACTGCTGTCTGCATCAAACAAACTGCTGTCTGCATCAAACTTCTGCCTGCATCAAACAAACTGCTGCATCAAACTAAATGCTGCCTACATCAATCAAACTGCTGCCTGCATCAAACAAGCTGCGGCCTGCATCAAACTAACTTCTGCCTGCATCAAACAAACTGCAGCCTGCATCAAACAAACTGCTGCCTGCATCAAACAAACTGCTGCCTGCATCAAACAAACTGCTGCCTGCATCAAACAAACTGCTGCCTGCATCAAACTTCTGCCCGCATCAAAATAACTGCTGCCTGCATCATAGTAACTGCTGCCTCCATCATAATAACTGCTGCCTGCATCAGAATAACTGCTGCCTGCATCATAATAACTGCTGCCTGCATCATAATAACTGCTGCCTGCATCATAATAACTGCTGCCTGCATCATAATAACTGCTGCCTGCATCAACCTGCTGCTGCCTGCATCAACCTGCTGCTGCATCAACCTGCTGCTGCATCAAACTAACTGCTGCCTGCATCAAACTAACTGCTGCCTGCATCAAACTAACTGCTGAATCAACCTGCTGCCTGCATCAACCTGCTGTTGCATCAAACTAACTGCTGCATCAAACTAAATGCTGCCTACATCAATCAAACTGCTGCCTGCATCAAACAAGCTGCGGCCTGCATCAAACTAACTTCTGCCTGCACCAAACTAACTGCTGCCTGCATCAAACCAACTGCTGCCTGCATCAAACTAACTGCTGCATCAAACTAACTGCTGCCTACATCAAACAAACTGCTGCATCAAACTAAATGCTGCCTACATCAATCAAACTGCTGCCTACATCAAACAAGCTGCGGCCTGCATCAAACTAACTTCTGCCTGCATCAAACAAACTGCTGCCTGCATCAAACAAACTGCTGCCTGCATCAAACAAACTGCTGCCTGTATCATAATAACTGCTGCCTGCATCAACCTGCTGCTGCATCAAACTAACTGCTGCCTGCATCAACCTCCTGCTGCATCAAACTAACTGCTGCCTGCATCAAACAAACTGCTGCCTGCATCAAACAAACTGCTGCCTGCATCAAACAAACTGCTGCCTGCATCAAACTGCTGCCTGCATCAAACAAACTGCTGCATCAAACTAAATGCTGCCTACATCAATCAAACTGCTGCCTGCATCAAACAAACTGCTGCATCAAACTAAATGCTGCCTACATCAATCAAACGGCTGCCTGCATCAAACTAACTTCTGCCTGCATCAAACTAACTGCTGCCTGCATCAACCTGCTGCTGCATCAACCTGCTGCTGCATCAACCTGCTGCTGCATCAACCTGCTGCTGCATCAAACTAACTGCTGCCTGCATCAAACTAACTGCTGCATCAACCTGCTGCCTGCATCAACCTGCTGTTGCATCAAACTAACTGCTGCATCAAACTAAATGCTGCCTACATCAATCAAACTGCTGCCTGCATCAAACAAGCTGCGGCCTGCATCAAACTAACTTCTGCCTGCACCAAACTAACTGCTGCCTGCATCAAACTAACTGCTGCCTGCATCAAACTAACTGCTGCATCAAACTAACTGCTGCCTACATCAAACAAACTGCTGCATCAAACTAAATGCTGCCTACATCAATCAAACTGCTGCCTACATCAAACAAGCTGCGGCCTGCATCAAACTAACTTCTGCCTGCATCAAACAAACTGCTGCCTGCATCAAACAAACTGCTGCCTGCATCAAACTGCTGCCTGCATCAAACAAACTGCTGCATCAAACTAAATGCTGCCTACATCAATCAAACTGCTGCCTGCATCAAACAAACTGCTGCATCAAACTAAATGCTGCCTAGATCAATCAAACTGCTGCCTGCATCAAACTAACTTCTGCCTGCATCAAACTAACTGCTGCCTGCATCAACCTGCTGCTGCATCAACCTGCTGCTGCATCAACCTGCTGCTGCATCAACCTGCTGCTGCATCAAACTAACTGCTGCCTGCATCAAACTAACTGCTGCCTGCATCAAACTAACTGCTGCATCAACCTGCTGCCTGCATCAACCTGCTGTTGCATCAAACTAACTGCTGCATCAAACTAAATGCTGCCTACATCAATCAAACTGCTGCCTGCATCAAACAAGCTGCGGCCTGCATCAAACTAACTTCTGCCTGCACCAAACTAACTGCTGCCTGCATCAAACTAACTGCTGCCTGCATCAAACTAACTGCTGCATCAAACTAACTGCTGCCTACATCAAACAAACTGCTGCATCAAACTAAATGCTGCCTACATCAATCAAACTGCTGCCTACATCAAACAAGCTGCGGCCTGCATCAAAATAACTTCTGCCTGCATCAAACAAACTGCTGCCTGCATCAAACAAACTGCTGCCTGCATCAAACAAACTGCTGCCTGCATCAAACAAACTGCTGCCTGTATCATAATAACTGCTGCCTGCATCAACCTGCTGCTGCATCAAACTAACTGCTGCCTGCATCAACCTGCTGCTGCATCAAACTAACGGCTGCCTGCATCAAACAAACTGCTGCCTGCATCAAACAAACTGCTGCCTGCATCAAACAAACTGCTGCCTGCATCAAACAAACTGCTGCCTGCATCAAACAAACTGCTGCCTGCATCAAACTGCTGCCTGCATCAAACTGCTGCCTGCATCAAACAAACTGCTGCATCAAACTAAATGCTGCCTACATCAATCAAACTGCTGCCTGCATCAAACAAACTGCTGCATCAAACTAAATGCTGCCTACATCAATCAAACTGCTGCCTGCATCAAACTAACTTCTGCCTGCATCAAACTAACTGCTGCCTGCATCAACCTGCTGCTGCATCAACCTGCTGCTGCATCAAACTAACTGCTGCCTGCATCAAACTAACTGCTGCATCAACCTGCTGCCTGCATCAACCTGCTGTTGCATCAAACAAACTGCTGCATCAAACTAAATGCTGCCTACATCAATCAAACTGCTGCCTACATCAAACAAGCTGCGGCCTGCATCAAACTAACTTCTGCCTGCATCAAACAAACTGCTGCCTGCATCAAACAAACTGCTGCCTGCATCAAACAAACTGCTGCCTGCATCAAACAAACTGCTGCCTGCATCAACCTTCTGCTGCATCAAACTGCTGCCTGCATCAACCTGCTGCTGCATCAAACTAACTGCTGCCTGCATCAACCTGCTGCCTGCATCAATCTGCTGCTGCATCAACCTGCTGCTGCATCAACCTGCTGCTGCATCAACCTGCTGCTGCATCAAACTAACTGCTGCCTGCATCAAACTGCTGCCTGCATCAAACTAACTGCTGCATCAACCTGCTGCCTGCATCAAACAAACTGCTGCATCAAACTAAATGCTGCCTACATCAATCAAACTGCTGCCTGCATCAAACAAACTGCTGCATCAAACTAAATGCTGCCTACATCAATCAAACTGCTGCCTGCATCAAACTAACTGCTGCATCAAACTAACTGCTGCCTACATCAATCAAACTGCTGCCTGCATCAAACTAACTTCTGCCTGCATCAAACAAACTGCTGCCTGCATCAAACTAACTGCTGCCTGCATCAAACTAACTGCTGCCTGCATCAAACTAACTGCTGCCTGCATCAACCTGCTGCTGCATCAAACAAACTGCTGCCTGCATCAAATAAACTCCTGCCTGCATCAAATAAACTCCTGCCTGCATCAAACAACTGCTGCCTGCATCAAACTGCTGCCTGACCAAATAAACTGCTGCCTACATCAACCTGCTGCCTGCATCAAATAAACTCCTGCCTGCATCAAAAAACTGCTGCCTGACCAAATAAACTGCTGCCTGACCAAATAAACTGCTGCCTGAACCAAATAAACTGCTGCCTGAACCAAATAAACTGCTGCCTGCATCAAAAAACTGCTGCAAGTACATCCTGTGAATGTAACTATTTAATGGTGCTCATCTTATTGCAGACAGAAGGATGAAGATGTAAGATAACCCTGCTGGGAATTGAACCTGCAGCACTGACAGCCTCAAAGCTGTATGACAAATGTCTCACACACAGAAAATGTAACAAACTGCAGCAAGTTACAGAAAGCAATGAATAAAGATGATTATTAATAATGCTGTATATTTATATAGCTCTAACTAATAATATATTGATATGTCACTAATAATACTCTATATTTATATAGCTCTAACTAATAATATATTGATATGTCACTAATAATACTCTATATTTATATAGCTCTAACTAATAATATATTGATATGTCACTAATAATACTCTATATTTATATAGCTCTAACTAATAATATATTGATATGTCACTAATAATGCTCTATATTTATATAGCTCTAACTAATAATATATTGATATGTCACTAATAATACTCTATATTTATATAGCTCTAACTAATAATATATTGATATGTCACTAATAATACTCTATATTTATATAGCTCTAACTAATAATATATTGATATGTCACTAATAATACTCTATATTTATATAGCTCTAACTAATAATATATTGATATGTCACTAATAATGCTCTATATTTATACAGCTCTAACTAATAATATATTGATATGTCACTAATAATGCTCTATATTTATATAGCTCTAACTAATAATATATTGATATGTCACTAATAATGCTCTATATTTATATAGCTCTAACTAATAATATATTGATATGTCACTAATAATACTCTATATTTATATAGCTCTAACTAATAATATATTGATATGTCACTAATAATACTCTATATTTATGTAGCTCTAACTAATAATATATTGATATGTCACTAATAATACTCTATATTTATACAGCTCTAACTAATAATATATTGATATGTCACTAATAATGCTCTATATTTATACAGCTCTAACTAATAATATATTGATATGTCACTAATAATACTCTATATTTATATAGCTCTAACTAATAATATATTGATATGTCACTAATAATGCTCTATATTTATATAGCTCTAACTAATAATATATTGATATGTCACTAATAATACTCTATATTTATATAGCTCTAACTAATAATATATTGATATGTCACTAATAATGCTCTATATTTATATAGCTCTAACTAATAATATATTGATATGTCACTAATAATACTCTATATTTATATAGCTCTAATAATATATTGATATGTCACTAATAATGCTCTATATTTATATAGCTCTAACTAATAATATATTGATATGTCACTAATAATACTCTATATTTATATAGCTCTAACTAATAATATATTGATATGTCACTAATAATACTCTATATTTATATAGCTCTAACTAATAATATATTGATATGTTACTAATAATGCTCTATATTTATATAGCTCTAATAATATATTGATATGTCACTAATAATACTCTATATTTATATAGCTCTAACTAATAATATATTGATATGTCACTAATAATACTCTATATTTATATAGCTCTAACTAATAATATATTGATATGTCACTAATAATGCTCTATATGTATATAGCTCTAACTAATAATATATTGATATGTCACTAATACTCTATATTTATATAGCTCTAACTAATAATATATTGATATGTCACTAATAATACTCTATATTTATATAGCTCTAACTAATAATATATTGATATGTCACTAATAATGCTCTATATTTATATAGCTCTAACTAATAATATATTGATATGTCACTAATAATACTCTATATTTATATAGCTCTAACTAATAATATATTGATATGTCACTAATAATGCTCTATATTTATATAGCTCTAACTAATAATATATTGATATGTCACTAATAATACTCTATATTTATATAGCTCTAACTAATAATATATTGATATGTCACTAATAATGCTCTATATTTATATAGCTCTAACTAATAATATATTGATATGTCACTAATAATGCTCTATATTTATATAGCTCTAACTAATAATATATTGATATGTCACTAATAATACTCTATATTTATATAGCTCTAACTAATAATATATTGATATGTCACTAATAATACTCTATATTTATATAGCTCTAACTAATAATATATTGATATGTCACTAATACTCTATATTTATATAGCTCTAACTAATAATATATTGATATGTCACTAATACTCTATATTTATATAGCTCTAACTAATAATATATTGATATGTCACTAATAATGCTCTATATTTATATAGCTCTAACTAATAATATATTGATATGTCACTAATAATACTCTATATTTATATAGCTCTAACTAATAATATATTGATATGTCACTAATAATACTCTATATTTATATAGCTCTAACTAATAATATATTGATATGTCACTAATAATGCTCTATATTTATATAGCTCTAACTAATATATTGATATGTCACTAATAATACTCTATATTTATATAGCTCTAACTAATAATATATTGATATGTCACTAATAATACTCTATATTTATATAGCTCTAACTAATAATATATTGATATGTCACTAATAATACTCTATATTTATATAGCTCTAACTAATAATATATTGATTTGTCACTAATAATGCTCTATATTTATATAGCTCTAACTAATAATATATTGATATGTCACCAATAATACTCTATATTTATATAGCTCTAACTAATAATATATTGATATGTCACTAATAATACTCTATATTTATATAGCTCTAACTAATAATATATTGATATGTCACTAATAATGCTCTATATTTATATAGCTCTAACTAATAATATATTGATATGTCACTAATAATACTCTATATTTATATAGCTCTAACTAATAATATATTGATATGTCACCAATAATACTCTATATTTATATAGCTCTAACTAATAATATATTGATATGTCACTAATACTCTATATTTATATAGCTCTAACTAATAATATATTGATATGTCACTAATAATGCTCTATATTTATATAGCTCTAACCAGTAATAATACAAATAATCATGTAACTAACCAATAACAATAATATTAATAATGATCTATATTTATATAGCTCTAACCAGTAATAATAGAAATAATCATGTAACTAACCAATAATAATAATATTAATCGATATTTATGTAGTTCTAATTAATAATATATATTGATATGTCACTAATAATACTCTATATTTATATAGCTCTAACCAGTAATAATAATAGAAATAATCTATATAACTAACCAATAACAATAATAATAATCAATATTTATATAGCTCTAATATATATTGATATGTCACTAATAATAATAATACTCTATATTTATGTAGCTCTAACCAGTAATAATAATAAAAATAATCTATATAACTAACCAATATTAATAATAATCGATATTTATGTAGCTCTAACCAATACTATGTATTGATGTGTCACTAATAATAATAATAAATATTTATTGATATATCACTAATATTAATAATACTCTATTTTTATATAGCGCTACCCAATATTAATAATAATATTTATTTATATTACTAACAAATAATAATATTAATAATCTATATTTACATAGCTCTAGCCAATAATATCTATTGATCTATCTCTAATAATATTAATAATACGCTATATTTATATAGCCCGAACCAATAATAATATAACAATATATTTATATATCTATAACTAATAATAATAAAATATAGCTCTTTTCTACCCAAAGAACCTAATGATTGTGAGCACTCCCTCACACTCCACCAATCCAGGAGCTGATAATATATCCTAATATTAGCCAACTTAATGGTCTTCATTTTATCCACCCCAGAAGGATGAAAGGTTGAGCTGACCAGGAATCACACCTGTAACCCTGAGACTTGATGTTACCATAGGTCAATCAATATAGAGACAGCTCTCACATGCACATCCCTCTCGCCCCAGCAGAAGGTAATCACAGTTAACCCCGTGCTTTCGGGCTGAGCAGAAAGACAATCCATAGAAGGATGACATAACGTCCCTCTCCTACCGGCAGTAAGACATTCTTCACACAGAAAATCCTCATTTCTGTCGTCGAAACAAAGAAAGACTAAGAATTCTTTCCTCCCTGTGGTATTTCCATGCCACGCAACCTCGTCTAGGCCTTGATCTAATCTCTGAACAACCTGGGTAATCAACTTACTAACAGGAAACCCTCCCACCTTCACCCAAGCAGAGTGCAACCGTCTCCGACGTCCTACCAAATACACTGAACCCAGCAAATGTATATACGTAACAGTGACGCCGGCAGATTGCTATACAGGTAACAGTGACGCCGGCAGATTGCCATACAGGTAACAGTGACCCCGGCAGATTGCCATACAGGTAACAGTGACGCCGGCAGATTGCCATACAGGTAACAGTGACGCCGGCAGATTGTTATACAGGTAACAGTGACCCCGGCAGATTGCTATACAGGTAACAGTGACGCCGGCAGATTGCCATACAGGTAACAGTGACGCCGGCAGATTGCCATACAGGTAACAGTGACGCCGGCAGATTGCTATACAGGTAACAGTGACCCCGGCAGATTGCCATACAGGTAACAGTGACGCTGTCAGATTGCTATACAGGTAACAGTGACACCGGCAGATTGTTATACAGGTAACAGTGACGCAGGCAGATTGCCATACAGGTAACAGTGACGCCGGCAGATTGCTATACAGGTAACAGTGACGCCGGCAGATTGCCATACAGGTAACAGTGACGCCGGCAGATTGCCATACAGGTAACAGTGACGCCGGCAGATTGCCATACAGGTAACAGTGACGCCGGCAGATTGTTATACAGGTAACAGTGACCCCGGCAGATTGCTATACAGGTAACAGTGACCCCGGCAGATTGCTATACAGGTAACAGTGACGCCGGCAGATTGCTATACAGGTAACAGTGACCCCGGCAGATTGCCATACAGGTAACAGTGACGCCGGCAGATTGCCATACAGGTAACAGTGACGCCGTCAGATTGCCATACAGGTAACAGTGACGCCGGCAGATTGCTATACAGGTAACAGTGACGCCGGCAGATTGCTATACAGGTAACAGTGACGCCGGCAGATTGCTATAAAGGTAACAGTGACGCCGGCAGATTGTTATACAGGTAACAGTGACGCCGGCAGATTGCTATACAGGTAACAGTGACGCCGGCAGATTGCTATACAGGTAACAGTGACCCCGGCAGATTGCCATACAGGTAACAGTGACGCCGGCAGATTGCCATACAGGTAACAGTGACGCCGGCAGATTGCCATACAGGTAACAGTGACGCCGGCAGATTGCTATACAGGTAACAGTGACGCCGGCAGATTGCCATACAGGTAACAGTGACGCCGGCAGATTGCTATACAGGTAACAGTGACGCCGGCAGATTGCTATACAGGTAACAGTGACGCCGGCAGATTGCTATACAGGTAACAGTGACGCCGGCAGATTGCCATACAGGTAACAGTGACCCCGGCAGATTGCCATACAGGTAACAGTGACGCCGGCAGATTGCCATACAGGTAACAGTGACGCCGGCAGATTGTTATACAGGTAACAGTGACCCCGGCAGATTGCTATACAGGTAACAGTGACGCCGGCAGATTGCCATACAGGTAACAGTGACGCCGGCAGATTGCCATACAGGTAACAGTGACGCCGGCAGATTGCCATACAGGTAACAGTGACCCCGGCAGATTGCCATACAGGTAACAGTGACGCCGGCAGATTGCCATACAGGTAACAGTGACGCCGGCAGATTGTTATACAGGTAACAGTGACCCCGGCAGATTGCTATACAGGTAACAGTGACGCCGGCAGATTGCTATACAGGTAACAGTGACGCCGGCAGATTGCTATAAAGGTAACAGTGACGCCGGCAGATTGTTATACAGGTAACAGTGACGCCGGCAGATTGCTATACAGGTAACAGTGACGCCGGCAGATTGCTATACAGGTAACAGTGACCCCGGCAGATTGCCATACAGGTAACAGTGACGCCGGCAGATTGCCATACAGGTAACAGTGACGCCGGCAGATTGCCATACAGGTAACAGTGACGCCGGCAGATTGCTATACAGGTAACAGTGACGCCGGCAGATTGCCATACAGGTAACAGTGACGCCGGCAGATTGCTATACAGGTAACAGTGACGCCGGCAGATTGCTATACAGGTAACAGTGACGCCGGCAGATTGCTATACAGGTAACAGTGACGCCGGCAGATTGCCATACAGGTAACAGTGACCCCGGCAGATTGCCATACAGGTAACAGTGACGCCGGCAGATTGCCATACAGGTAACAGTGACGCCGGCAGATTGTTATACAGGTAACAGTGACCCCGGCAGATTGCCATACAGGTAACAGTGACGCCGGCAGATTGCCATACAGGTAACAGTGACGCCGGCAGATTGCCATACAGGTAACAGTGACGCCGGCAGATTGCCATACAGGTAACAGTGACGCCGGCAGATTGCTATACAGGTAACAGTGACCCCGGCAGATTGCCATACAGGTAACAGTGACGCCGTCAGATTGCTATACAGGTAACAGTGACGCCGGCAGATTGCTATACAGGTAACAGTGACGCCGGCAGATTGTTATACATGTAACAGTGACGCCGGCAGATTGCTATACAGGTAACAGTGACCCCGGCAGATTGTTATACAGGTAACAGTGACGCCGGCAGATTGCCATACAGGTAACAGTGACGCCGGCAGATTGCTATACAGGTAACAGTGACGCCGGCAGATTGCCATACAGGTAACAGTGACGCCGGCAGATTGCCATACAGGTAACAGTGACGCCGGCAGATTGCCATACAGGTAACAGTGACGCCGGCAGATTGTTATACAGGTAACAGTGACCCCGGCAGATTGCTATACAGGTAACAGTGACCCCGGCAGATTGCTATACAGGTAACAGTGACGCCGGCAGATTGCTATACAGGTAACAGTGACCCCGGCAGATTGCCATACAGGTAACAGTGACGCCGGCAGATTGCCATACAGGTAACAGTGACGCCGTCAGATTGCTATACAGGTAACAGTGACGCCGGCAGATTGCTATACAGGTAACAGTGACGCCGGCAGATTGCTATACAGGTAACAGTGACGCCGGCAGATTGCTATACAGGTAACAGTGACGCCGGCAGATTGCCATACAGGTAACAGTGACGCCGGCAGATTGCCATACAGGTAACAGTGACGCCGGCAGATTGCTATACAGGTAACAGTGACCCCGGCAGATTGCCATACAGGTAACAGTGACGCCGGCAGATTGCTATACAGGTAACAGTGACGCCGTCAGATTGCCATACAGGTAACAGTGACGCCGTCAGATTGCCATACAGGTAACAGTGACGCCGGCAGATTGCTATACAGGTAACAGTGACGCCGGCAGATTGCTATACAGGTAACAGTGACGCCGGCAGATTGCTATAAAGGTAACAGTGACGCCGGCAGATTGCTATACAGGTAACAGTGACCCCGGCAGATTGCTATACAGGTAACAGTGACGCCGGCAGATTGCTATACAGGTAACAGTGACCCCGGCAGATTGCCATACAGGTAACAGTGACGCCGGCAGATTGCCATACAGGTAACAGTGACGCCGTCAGATTGCTATACAGGTAACAGTGACGCCGGCAGATTGCTATACAGGTAACAGTGACGCCGGCAGATTGCTATACAGGTAACAGTGACGCCGGCAGATTGCTATACAGGTAACAGTGACGCCGGCAGATTGCCATACAGGTAACAGTGACGCCGGCAGATTGCCATACAGGTAACAGTGACGCCGGCAGATTGCTATACAGGTAACAGTGACCCCGGCAGATTGCCATACAGGTAACAGTGACGCCGGCAGATTGCTATACAGGTAACAGTGACGCCGTCAGATTGCCATACAGGTAACAGTGACGCCGTCAGATTGCCATACAGGTAACAGTGACGCCGGCAGATTGCTATACAGGTAACAGTGACGCCGGCAGATTGCTATACAGGTAACAGTGACGCCGGCAGATTGCTATAAAGGTAACAGTGACGCCGGCAGATTGTTATACAGGTAACAGTGACGCCGGCAGATTGCTATACAGGTAACAGTGACGCCGGCAGATTGCTATACAGGTAACAGTGACCCCGGCAGATTGCCATACAGGTAACAGTGACGCCGTCAGATTGCTATACAGGTAACAGTGACGCCGGCAGATTGTTATACAGGTAACAGTGACGCCGGCAGATTGCCATACAGGTAACAGTGACGCCGGCAGATTGCCATACAGGTAACAGTGACGCCGGCAGATTGCCATACAGGTAACAGTGACGCCGGCAGATTGCTATACAGGTAACAGTGACCCCGTCAGATTGCCATACAGGTAACAGTGACGCCGTCAGATTGCCATACAGGTAACAGTGACGCCGGCAGATTGCCATACAGGTAACAGTGACGCCGGCAGATTGCTATACAGGTAACAGTGACGCCGTCAGATTGCCATACAGGTAACAGTGACGCCGGCAGATTGCCATACAGGTAACAGTGACACCGGCAGATTGTTATACAGGTAACAGTGACGCCGTCAGATTGCTATACAGGTAACAGTGACGCCGGCAGATTGCCATACAGGTAACAGTGACCCCGGCAGATTGCTATAAAGGTAACAGTGACGCCGGCAGATTGCCATACAGGTAACAGTGACCCCGGCAGATTGCTATAAAGGTAACAGTGACGCCGGCAGATTGCTATACAGGTAACAGTGACGCCGGCAGATTGTTATACATGTAACAGTGACGCCGGCAGATTGCTATACAGGTAACAGTGACGCCGTCAGATTGCCATACAGGTAACAGTGACGCCGGCAGATTGCCATACAGGTAACAGTGACGCCGGCAGATTGCTATACAGGTAACAGTGACGCCGGCAGATTGCCATACAGGTAACAGTGACGCCGGCAGATTGCCATACAGGTAACAGTGACGCCGGCAGATTGCCATACAGGTAACAGTGACCCCGGCAGATTGCCATACAGGTAACAGTGACCCCGGCAGATTGCTATAAAGGTAACAGTGACGCCGTCAGATTGCCATACAGGTAACAGTGACCCCGGCAGATTGCTATAAAGGTAGAAGTGAACCCAGCAGGGTCCGGCAGCCAAGAGTGGAACCTGGCAGTATGTAGGATGTATATACACACACACACACAATCCAATTCATGTAAAGTGCAGCCCGGCAGTATGTAGGATGTATATACACACACACACACAATCCAATTCATGTAAAGTGCAGCCTGGCAGTATGTAGGATGTATATACACACACACACACAATCCAATTCATGTAAAGTGCAGCCTGGCAGTATGTAGGATGTATATACACACACACACAATCCAATTCATGTAAAGTGCAGCCCGGCAGTATGTAGGATGTATATACACACACACACACACACACAATCCAATTCATGTAAAGTGCAGCCTGGCAGTATGTAGGATGTATATACACACACACACAATCCAATTCATGTAAAGTGCAGCCAGGCAGTATGTAGGATGTATATACACACAGACACAATCCAATTCATGTAAAGTGCAGCCTGGCAGTATGTAGGATGTATATACACATAGACACACACAATCCAATTCATGTAAAGTGCAGCCCGGCAGTATGTAGGATGTATATATACACACACACACAATCCAATTCATGTAAAGTGCAGCCTGGCAGTATGTATGATGTATATATACACACACACAATCCAATTCATGTAAAGTGCAGCCCGGCAGTATGTAGGATGTATATACACAGACACAATCCAATTCATGTAAAGTGCAGCCCGGCAGTATGCAGGATGTATATACACACACACACAATCCAATTCATGTAAAGTGCAGCCTGGCAGTTTGTAGGATGTATATACACACACACACAATCCAATTCATGTAAAGTGCAGAACGGCAGTATGTAGGATGTATATACACACACACAATCCAATTCATGTAACGTGCAGCCTGGCAGTATGTAGGATGTATATACACACAGACACAATCCAATTCATGTAAAGTGCAGCCCGGCAGTATGTAGGATGTATATATACACAGACACAATCCAATTCATGTAAAGTGCAGCCTGGCAGTATGTAGGATGTATATACACACACACACAATCCAATTCATGTAAAGTGCAGCCTGGCAGTATGTAGGATGTATATACACACAGACACACAATCCAATTCATGTAAAGTGCAGCCTGGCAGTATGTAGGATGTATATACACACACACACAATCCAATTCATGTAAAGTGCAGCCTGGCAGTATGTAGGATGTATATATACACACACACACAATCCAATTCATGTAAAGTGCAGCCTGGCAGTATGTAGGATGTATATATACACACACACAATCCAATTCATGTAAAGTGCAGCCTGGCAGTATGTAGGATGTATATACACACACACACAATCCAATTCATGTAAAGTGCAGCCCGGCAGTATGTAGGATGTATATACACACACACAATCCAATTCATGTAAAGTGCAGCCTGGCAGTATGTAGGATGTATATACACACACACACAATCCAATTCATGTAAAGTGCAGCCCAGCAGTATGTAGGATGTATATACACACAGACAATCCAATTCATGTAAAGTGCAGCCCGGCAGTATGTAGGACAGGGCTTGACAAATTTAATTTTATTCTAGGAGCCAGCAAAAATTTTTAGGAGCCAGACAATCACGCAAACATACACGCAATTTATAAACACACACACACACCAACCTACGTCACATATACACCCCACACACACCAACCCACGTCACATATACACCCCACACACCAACCCACTTCACATATACACATATATACCTCCCTTCACATATACACCTCCCCCCCACACCTCACATATATACCCCCCTTCACATATACACCTCCCCCCACACATATATACCCCCCCTTCACATATACATCCCTCCCCCCTTCACATATACACCTCCCCCCACACTTCACACATATATACCCCCCCTTCACATATACACCTCCCCCCACACTTCACACATATATACCCCCCCTTCACATATACACCTCCCCCCACACTTCACACATATATACCCCCCCTTCACATATACAGCCCCCCCACACTTCACACATATATACCCCCCCTTCACATATACAGCCCCCCCACACTTCACACATATATACCCCCCTTCACATATACAGCCCCCCCACACTTCACATATATACCCCCCTTCACATATACACCTCCCCCCCACACTTCACATATACATCTCCCCCCCACACTTCACATATACATCCCTCCCCCCCACTTCACATATACAACTCAAACATATAAGTTTTTTTTTCTCTTCATAACTTCTGAGTGCTGGGTGTCGTCTCTTGACAACACAGCACTTAGCCGAAAGAGCCATGAAGATCGGCTGCGGCACGAATGTTCCCCCTCCCTGCTGCCTTACCTCATTGCTGGGGAGGGCGAACATTCGTGCCGCAGCCGATCCTCATGGCTCTTTCGGCTGAACACTAACACACGTGTTGCGCGAGGGGGCGGAGCTTGCCGTCTGTCCCCTCGCGCTGCAAAAGACGGATGGCAGCGGCAAGGGGAACATTAGGGCAACGGCACCCGGGCGCCAGGCTCCATTTCCAGGTCGCCGTGGCGACCTGGCGCCCGGGGTTTGTCGAGCCCTGATGTAGGATGTATATACACACACACAGACACAATCCAATTCATGTAAAGTGCAGCCCGGCAGTATGTAGGATGTATATACACACACACAGACACAATCCAATTCATGTAAAGTGCAGCCTGGCAGTATGTAGGATGTATATACACACACAATCCAATTCATGTAAAGTGCAGCCTGGCAGTATGTAGGATGTATATACACACACACACAATCCAATTCATGTAAAGTGCAGCCCGGCAGTATGTAGGATGTATATACACACACACACAATCCAATTCATGTAAAGTGCAGCCTGGCAGTATGTAGGATGTATATACACACAGACACACAATCCATTTCATGTAAAGTGCAGCCCAGCAGTATGTAGGATGTATATACACACAGACACACAATCCAATTCATGTAAAGTGCAGCCCGGCAGTATGTAGGATGTATATACACACACACACAATCCAATTCATGTAAAGTGCAGCCCAGCAGTATGTAGGATGTATATACACACAGACACACAATCCAATTCATGTAAAGTGCAGCCCGGCAGTATGTAGGATGTATATACACACAGACACACAATCCATTTCATGTAAAGTGCAGCCCAGCAGTATGTAGGATGTATATACACACAGACACACAATCCAATTCATGTAAAGTGCAGCCCGGCAGTATGTAGGATGTATATACACACACACAATCCAATTCATGTAAAGTGCAGCCCCGTAGTATGTATATACACACACACACAATCCAATTCATGTAAAGTGCAGCCCGGCAGTATGTAGGATGTATATACACACACAATCCAATTCATGTAAAGTGCAGCCTGGCAGTATGTAGTATGTATATACACACACACACAATCCAATTCATGTAAAGTGCAGCCCGGCAGTATGTAGGATGTATATACACACACAATCCAATTCATGTAAAGTGCAGCCTGGCAATATGTAGGATGTATATACACACACACACAATCCAATTCATGTAAAGTGCAGCCCGGCAGTATGTAGGATGTATATACACACACACACACAATCCAATTCATGTAAAGTGCAGCCTGGCAGTATGTAGGATGTATATACACACACACACACACACACAATCCAATTCATGTAAAGTGCAGCCCGGCAGTATGTAGGATGTATATACACACACACACAATCCAATTCATGTAAAGTGCAGCCTGGCAGTATGTAGGATGTATACACACACACACAATCCAATTCATGTATAGTGCAGCCCGGCAGTATGTAGGATGTATATACACACACACACAATCCAATTCATGTAAAGTGCAGCCTGGCAGTATGTAGGATGTATATACACACACACACACACACAATCCAATTCATGTAAAGTGCAGCCTGGCAGTATGTAGGATGTATATACACACACACAATCCAATTCATGTAAAGTGCAGCCCGGCAGTATGTAGGATGTATATACACACACACACACAATCCAATTCATGTAAAGTGCAGCCCAGCAGTATGTAGGATGTATATACACACACACACACACACACACAATCCAATTCATGTAAAGTGCAGCCCAGCAGTATGTAGGATGTATATACACACACACACACAATCCAATTCATGTAAAGTGCAGCCCGGCAGTATGTAGGATGTATATACACACACACACAATCCAATTCATGTAAAGTGCAGCCCGGCAGTATGTAGGATGTATATACACACACACACAATCCAATTCATGTAAAGTGCAGCCTGGCAGTATGTAGGATGGATATACACACACACAATCCAATTCATGTAAAGTGCAGCCCAGCAGTATGTAGGATGTATATACACACACACACACAATCCAATTCATGTAAAGTGCAGCCTGGCAGTATGTAGGATGTATATACACACACACACACAATCCAATTCATGTAAAGTGCAGCCCGGCAGTATGTAGGATGTATATACACACACACACAATCCAATTCATGTAAAGTGCAGCCCGGCAGTATGTAGGATGTATATACACACACACACAATCCAATTCATGTAAAGTGCAGCCTGGCAGTATGTAGGATGTATATACACACACACACACACACAATCCAATTCATGTAAAGTGCAGCCTGGGAGTATGTAGGATGTATATACACACACACAATCCAATTCATGTAAAGTGCAGCCCAGCAGTATGTAGGATGTATATACACACACACAATCCAATTCATGTAAAGTGCAGCCCGGCAGTATGTAGGATGGATATACACACACACACAATCCAATTCATGTAAAGTGCAGCCTGGCAGTATGTAGGATGTATATACACACACACACACAATCCAGTACATGTAAAGTGCAGCCCGGCAGTATGTAGGATGGATATACACACACACACAATCCAATTCATGTAAAGTGCAGCCAGGCAGTATGTAGGATGTATATACACACACACACACACAATCCAATTCATGTAAAGTGCAGCCTGGCAGTATGTAGGATGTATATACACACACACACACAATCCATTTCATGTAAAGTGCAGCCCAGCAGTATGTAGGATGTATATACACACACACAATCCAATTCATGTAAAGTGCAGCCAGGCAGTATGTAGGATGTATATACACACACACAATCCAATTCATGTAAAGTGCAGCCCGGCAGTATGTAGGATGTATATACACACACACAATCCAATTCATGTAAAGTGCAGCCCGGCAGTATGTAGGATGTATATACACACACACACACAATCCAATTCATGTAAAGTGCAGCCCAGCAGTATGTAGGATGTATATACACACACACACACAATCCAATTCATGTAAAGTGCAGCCCGGCAGTATGTAGGATGTATATACACACACACACACAATCCAATTCATGTAAAGTGCAGCCCAGCAGTATGTAGGATGTATATACACACACACAATCCAATTCATGTAAAGTGCAGCCCGGCAGTATGTAGGATGTATATACACACACACAATCCAATTCATGTAAAGTGCAGCCTGGCAGTATGTAGGATGTATATACACACACACAATCCAATTCATGTAAAGTGCAGCCCGGCAGTATGTAGGATGTATATACACACACACAATCCAATTCATGTAAAGTGCAGCCCGGCAGTATGTAGGATGTATATACACACACACACAATCCAATTCATGTAAAGTGCAGCCCGGCAGTATGTAGGATGTATATACACACACACACAATCCAATTCATGTAATGTGCAGCCCAGCAGTATGTAGGATGTATATACACAGACACACACAATCCAATTCATGTAAAGTGCAGCCCGGCAGTATGTAGGATGTATATACACACACACACACAATCCAATTCATGTAAAGTGCAGCCCGGCAGTATGTAGGATGTATATACACACACACACAATCCAATTCATGTAAAGTGCAGCCTGGCAGTATGTAGGATGTATATACACAGACACAATCCAATTCATGTAAAGTGCAGCCTGGCAGTATGTAGGATGTATATACACACAGACACAATCCAATTCATGTAAAGTGCAGCCTGGCAGTATGTAGGATGTATATACACAGACACAATCCAATTCATGTAAAGTGCAGCCCGGCAGTATGTAGGATGTATATACACACACACACACACACAATCCAATTCATGTAAAGTGCAGCCCGGCAGTATGTAGGATGTATATACACAGACACAATCCAATTCATGTAAAGTGCAGCCCGGCAGTATGTAGGATGTATATACACACACACACACACACAATCCAATTCATGTAAAGTGCAGCCCGGCAGTATGTAGGATGTATATACACACACACACACAATCCAATTCATGTAAAGTGCAGCCCGGCAGTATGTAGGATGTATATACACACACACACAATCCAATTCATGTAAAGTGCAGCCTGGCAGTATGTAGGATGTATATACACAGACACAATCCAATTCATGTAAAGTGCAGCCTGGCAGTATGTAGGATGTATATACACACAGACACAATCCAATTCATGTAAAGTGCAGCCTGGCAGTATGTAGGATGTATATACACAGACACAATCCAATTCATGTAAAGTGCAGCCTGGCAGTATGTAGGATGTATATACACACACACACAATCCAATTCATGTAAAGTGCAGCCCGGCAGTATGTAGGATGTATATACACACACACACACACAATCCAATTCATGTAAAGTGCAGCCCGGCAGTATGTAGGATGTATATACACAGACACAATCCAATTCATGTAAAGTGCAGCCCGGCAGTATGTAGGATGTATATACACACACACAATCCAATTCATGTAATGTGCAGCCTGGCAGTATGTAGGATGTATATACACACACACACAATCCAATTCATGTAAAGTGCAGCCTGGCAGTATGTAAGATGTATATACACACACACACACAATCCAATTCATGTAAAGTGCAGCCCGGCAGTATGTAGGATGTATATACACACACACAATCCAATTCATGTAAAGTGCAGCCCGGCAGTATGTAGGATGTATATATACACAGACACAATCCAATTCATGTAAAGTGCAGCCCGGCAGTATGTAGGATGTATATATACACAGACACAATCCAATTCATGTAAAGTGCAGCCCGGCAGTATGTAGGATGTATATACACACACACACAATCCAATTCATGTAAAGTGCAGCCCGGCAGTATGTAGGATGTATATACACACACACAATCCAATTCATGTAAAGTGCAGCCCGGCAGTATGTAGGATGTATATACACACACACAATCCAATTCATGTAAAGTGCAGCCCGGCAGTATGTAGGATGTATATATACACAGACACAATCCAATTCATGTAAAGTGCAGCCCGGCAGTATGTAGGATGTATATACACACACACACAATCCAATTCATGTAAAGTGCAGCCCAGCAGTATGTAGGATGTATATATACACACACACACAATCCAATTCATGTAAAGTGCAGCCCGGCAGTATGTAGGATGTATATACACACAGACACACAATCCAATTCATGTAAAGTGCAGCCTGGCAGTATGTAGGATGTATATACACACAGACACACAATCCAATTCATGTAAAGTGCAGCCCGGCAGTATGTAGGATGTATATACACACAGACACACAATCCAATTCATGTAAAGTGCAGCCTGGCAGTATGTAGGATGTATATACACACACACAATCCAATTCATGTAAAGTGCAGCCCGGCAGTATGTAGGATGTATATACACACACACAATCCAATTCATGTAAAGTGCAGCCCGGCAGTATGTAGGATGTATATACACACACACACACAATCCAATTCATGTAACGTGCAGCCTGGCAGTATGTAGGATGTATATACACACACACACAATCCAATTCATGTAAAGTGCAGCCCGGCAGTATGTAGGATGTATATATACACACACACAATCCAATCCATGTAAAGTGCAGCCTGGCAGTATGTAGGATGTATATACACACACACAATCCAATTCATGTAAAGTGCAGCCCGGCAGTATGTAGGATGTATATACACACACACAATCCAATTCATGTAAAGTGCAGCCCAGCAGTATGTAGGATGTGTATATACACACACACAATCCAATTCATGTAAAGTGCAGCCCGGCAGTATGTAGGATGTATATACACACACACACACAATCCAATTCATGTAACGTGCAGCCTGGCAGTATGTAGGATGTATATACACACACACACAATCCAATTCATGTAAAGTGCAGCCCGGCAGTATGTAGGGTGTATATATACACACACACACACTCCAATTCATGTAAAGTGCAGCCTGGCAGTATGTAGGATGTATACACACACACACAATCCAATTCATGTAAAGTGCAGCCCGGCAGTATGTAGGATGTATATATACACACACACAATCCAATCCATGTAAAGTGCAGCCTGGCAGTATGTAGGGTGTATATATACACACACACACAATCCAATTCATGTAAAGTGCAGCCCAGCAGTATGTAGGATGTATATACACACACACACAATCCAATTCAAGTAAAGTGCAGCCCGGCAGTATGTAGGATGTATATACACACACACACAATCCAATTCATGTAAAGTGCAGCCTGGCAGTATGTAGGATGTATATACACACACAGACACAATCCAATTCATGTAAAGTGCAGCCCGGCAGTATGTAGGATGTATATACACACACACACAATCCAATTCATGTAAAGTGCAGCCTGGCAGTATGTAGGATGTATATACACACACACAATCCAATTCATGTAAAGTGCAGCCTGGCAGTATGTAGGATGTATATATACACACACACACAATCCAATTCATGTAAAGTGCAGCCTGGCAGTATGTAGGATGTATATATACACACACACAATCCAATTCATGTAAAGTGCAGCCCAGCAGTATGTAGGATGTATATACACACACACAATCCAATTCATGTAAAGTGCAGCCTGGCAGTATGTAGGATGTATATACACACAGACACACAATCCAATTCATGTAAAGTGCAGCCTGGCAGTATGTAGGATGTATATACACACACACAATCCAATTCATGTAAAGTGCAGCCCAGCAGTATGTAGGATGTATACACACACACACAATCCAATTCATGTAAAGTGCAGCCCGGCAGTATGTAGGATGTATATACACACACACAATCCAATTCATGTAAAGTGCAGCCCGGCAGTATGTAGGATGTATACACACACACACACACACAATCCAATTCATGTAAAGTGCAGCCCGGCAGTATGTAGGATGTATATACACACACACAATCCAATTCATGTAAAGTGCAGCCCGGCAGTATGTAGGATGTATATACACATACACACAATCCAATTCATGTAAAGTGCAGCCTGGCAGTATGTAGGATGTATATACACACACACAATCCAATTCATGTAAAGTGCAGCCTGGCAGTATGTAGGATGTATATACACACACACAATCCAATTCATGTACCGTGCAGCCCGGCAGTATGTAGGGTGTATATACACACACACACAATCCAATTCATGTAAAGTGCAGCCTGGCAGTATGTAGGATGTATATACACACACACACAATCCAATTCATGTAAAGTGCAGCCCGGCAGTATGTAGGATGTATATACACACACACACTCCAATTCATGTAAAGTGCAGCCAGGCAGTATGTAGGATGTATATACACACACACACACAATCCAATTCATGTAAAGTGCAGCCCGGCAGTATGTAGGATGTATATACACACACACACACACAATCCAATTCATGTAAAGTGCAGCCCGGCAGTATGTAGGATGTATATACACACACACACACACAATCCAATTCATGTAAAGTGCAGCCCGGCAGTATGTAGGGTGTATATACACACACACAATCCAATTCATGTAAAGTGCAGCCAGGCAGTATGTAGGATGTATATACACACACACACTCCAATTCATGTAAAGTGCAGCCAGGCAGTATGTAGGATGTATATACACACACACACACAATCCAATTCATGTAAAGTGCAGCCCGGCAGTATGTAGGATGTATATACACACACACACACACAATCCAATTCATGTAAAGTGCAGCCCGGCAGTATGTAGGATGTATATACACACACACACACACAATCCAATTCATGTAAAGTGCAGCCCGGCAGTATGTAGGATGTATATACACACACACAATCCAATTCATGTAAAGTGCAGCCAGGCAGTATGTAGGATGTATATACACACACACACACAATCCAATTCATGTAAAGTGCAGCCCGGCAGTATGTAGGATGTATATACACACACACACACACAATCCAATTCATGTAAAGTGCAGCCCGGCAGTATGTAGGATGTATATACACACACACACACACAATCCAATTCATGTAAAGTGCAGCCCGGCAGTATGTAGGATGTATATACACACACACACTCCAATTCATGTAAAGTGCAGCCAGGCAGTATGTAGGATGTATATACACACACACACACAATCCAATTCATGTAAAGTGCAGCCCGGCAGTATGTAGGATGTATATACACACACACACACACAATCCAATTCATGTAAAGTGCAGCCCGGCAGTATGTAGGATGTATATACACACACACACACACAATCCAATTCATGTAAAGTGCAGCCCGGCAGTATGTAGGATGTATACACACACACACAATCCAATTCATGTAAAGTGCAGCCTGGCAGTATGTAGGATGTATATACACACACACACACAATCCAATTCATGTAAAGTGCAGCCTGGCAGTATGTAGGATGTATATACACACACACACACAATCCAATTCATGTAAAGTGCAGCCTGGCAGTATGTAGGATGTATATACACACACACACACACAATCCAATTCATGTAAAGTGCAGCCCGGCAGTATGTAGGATGTATATACACACACACAATCCAATTCATGTAAAGTGCAGCCCGGCCGTATGTAGGATGTATATACACACACACAATCCAATTCATGTAAAGTGCAGCCTGGCAGTATGTAGGATGTATATACACACACACACACAATCCAATTCATGTAAAGTGCAGCCTGGCAGTATGTAGGATGTATATACACACACACAATCCAATTCATGTAAAGTGCAGCCTGGCAGTATGTAGGATGTATATACACACACACAATCCAATTCATGTAAAGTGCAGCCTGGCAGTATGTAGGATGTATATACACACACACACACAATCCAATTCATGTAAATTGCAGCCCCGCAGTATGTAGGATGTATATACACACACACACACACAATCCAATTCATGTAAAGTGCAGCCCCGCAGTATGTAGGATGTATATACACACACACACAATCCAATTCATGTAAAGTGCAGCCTGGCAGTATGTAGGATGTATATACACACACACACACACACACACACACAATCCAATTCATGTAAAGTGCAGCCTGGCAGTATGTAGGATGTATATACACACAGACACACACACACACACACACACAATCCAATTCATGTAAAGTGCAGCCTGGCAGTATGTAGGATGTATATACACACAGACACAATCCAATTCATGTAAAGTGCAGCCCGGCAGTATGTAGGATGTATATACACACACACACAATCCAATTCATGTAAAGTGCAGCCTGGCAGTATGTAGGATGTATATACACACACACACACACACACAATCCAATTCATGTAAAGTGCAGCCTGGCAGTATGTAGGATATATATATACACACAATCCAATACATGTAAAGTGCAGCCCGGCAGTATGTAGGATGTATATACACACACACAATCCAATTCATGTAAAGTGCAGCCCGGCAGTATGTAGGATGTATATACACACACACACACACAATCCGATTCATGTAAAGTGCAGCCCAGCAGTATGTAGGATGTATATACACACACACAATCCAATCCATGTAAAGTGCAGCCCGGCAGTATGTAGGATGTATATATACACACACACACAATCCAATTCATGTAAAGTGCAGCCCAGCAGTATGTAGGATGTATATACACACACACACACACAATCCAATTCATGTAAAGTGCAGCCCGGCAGTATGTAGGATGTATATACACACACACACAATCCAATTCATGTAAAGTGCAGCCCGGCAGTATGTAGGATGTATATACACACACACACAATCCAATTCATGTAAAGTGCAGCCTGGCAGTATGTAGGATGTATATACACACACACACACACAATCCAATTCATGTAAAGTGCAGCCTGGCAGTATGTAGGATGTATATACACACACACACAATCCAATTCATGTAAAGTGCAGCCCAGCAGTATGTAGGATGTATATACACACACACACAATCCAATTCATGTAAAGTGCAGCCCAGCAGTATGTAGGATGTATATACACACACACACACAATCCAATTCATGTAAAGTGCAGCCCAGCAGTATGTAGGATGTATATACACACACACAATCCAATTCATGTAAAGTGCAGCCCGGCAGTATGTGGGATGTATATACACACACACAATCCAATACATGTAATGTGCAGCCCGGCAGTATGTAGGATGTATATACACACACACACAATCCAATTCATGTAAAGTGCAGCCCGGCAGTATGTAGGATGTATATACACACACACAATCCAATTCATGTAAAGTGCAGCCCGGCAGTATGTAGGATGTATATACACACACACAATCCAATTCATGTAAAGTGCAGCCCGGCAGTATGTAGGATGTATATACACACACACACAATCCAATTCATGTAAAGTGCAGCCCGGCAGTATGTAGGATGTATATACACACACACACAATCCAATTCATGTAAAGTGCAGCCTGGCAGTATGTAGGATGTATATACACACACACACACACAATCCAATTCATGTAAAGTGCAGCCTGGCAGTATGTAGGATGTATATACACACACACACAATCCAATTCATGTAAAGTGCAGCCCAGCAGTATGTAGGATGTATATACACACACACACAATCCAATTCATGTAAAGTGCAGCCCAGCAGTATGTAGGATGTATATACACACACACACACAATCCAATTCATGTAAAGTGCAGCCCAGCAGTATGTAGGATGTATATACACACACACAATCCAATTCATGTAAAGTGCAGCCCGGCAGTATGTGGGATGTATATACACACACACAATCCAATACATGTAATGTGCAGCCCGGCAGTATGTAGGATGTATATACACACACACACAATCCAATTCATGTAAAGTGCAGCCCGGCAGTATGTAGGATGTATATACACACACACAATCCAATTCATGTAAAGTGCAGCCCGGCAGTATGTAGGATGTATATACACACACACAATCCAATTCATGTAAAGTGCAGCCCGGCAGTATGTAGGATGTATATACACACACACAATCCAATTCATGTAAAGTGCAGCCTGGCAGTATGTAGGATGTATATACACACACACACAATCCAATTCATGTAAAGTGCAGCCTGGCAGTATGTAGGATGTATATACACACAGACACAATCCAATTCATGTAAAGTGCAGAACGGCAGTATGTAGGATGTATATACACACAGACACAATCCAATTCATGTAAAGTGCAGGCTGGCAGTATGTAGGATGTATATATACACACACACAATCCAATTCATGTAACGTGCAGCCTGGCAGTATGTAGGATGTATATACACACACACACACAATCCAATTCATGTAAAGTGCAGCCTGGCAGTATGTAGGATGTATATACACACACACAATCCAATTCATGTAAAGTGCAGCCTGGCAGTATGTAGGATGTATATACACACACACACACACACAATCCCATTCATGTAAAGTGCAGCCTGGCAGTATGTAGGATGTATATATACACACACACACAATCCAATTCATGTAAAGTGCAGCCCGGCAGTATGTAGGATGTATATACACACACACACAATCCAATTCATGTAAAGTGCAGCCCGGCAGTATGTGGGATGTATATACACACACACAATCCAATTCATGTAAAGTGCAGCCCGGCAGTATGTGGGATGTATATACACACACACACACACACAATCCAATTCATGTAAAGTGCAGCCTGGCAGTATGTAGGATGTATATACACACACACACAATCCAATTCATGTAAAGTGCAGCCTGGCAGTATGTAGGATGTATATACACACACACAAGTCCTAGGTTTCCCTTAATGCGTGTATATGCATTATACATACTTATGGGCTCACTTTGCAGCATGTGGAACACACGCGTGTCTCTGGAATCATCATGTTGTAGCAATAACCGGCACATTTTCCCCCGGCTCTCCACTGAATCAGCTGCAAGATTCTGTCCTGCTGTCTATTCCTAGGTGATCTGTTTGAACTGCAGCAAAGCATGACAGAGGCTGGAGAGATAAGAGTTCTAAACACAAGAAATCAGGCCTAGGAGGTTCCAGGACACAGCGTCCAGATCCAGTCCCGTGATGCCAGCCCTTCCTGGTTCCCAGGCAATGTTTAGAGCTCTCTATCCACGTGGTCAGATGCTGGACTCACTTAACCCCTCACACTCAACCTTCATTCAAAAACAAAATCTCTTGTTCCACTGAATTGGAGCCGTTTTCCCACTCAGCTGCCTTGTCAATTCCCTCTTTCCTGTATAAAGATTGTGAGTTTACGCTGGGCCAGATACTGACAGAGAGATTACACTGCAAGATGTACAGTACTGTGTAAAGTAAGAAAGCTTTCCGAAATAGGCATCAAGTATCAAGCAAACAAAATGCTAAGTGCGTGAACAGAAGAAACAAACTAAAATCAAATGAATCTTTGCCCTGGCACAGTCAGGGATTAAACAATGATACCAAACAGACAAACAGATGCTAATCATCATCCAATTAATATGGAGGGTGAAACACAATCATTCACTGAAACAGAAGAAGCTGAGTAGGAGGAATACAACTTGGCGAGGAACAGCCAAACTCAGCTAACATGGAGGGACCATGGCAAGACAGGGGTGTCCACAGGTGCTGCCCAAGCTGTTTTGATGGGTGGGAGGAAGGTTTGTGTTATTGGAAATCTTAAAGAGAGTGTGAATAAGGTATTTATGAAGCATGTGAATTAGGAGTGGGAGGAATTATAGTAAAGTAGGAAGAAGGTGAGGATAGAGGGGGAGCCGCATGTTGTCTTTGCTTTTGGTGGTTTGTGAAGTTTTATTTGCACTATTTCTCCTTAGAGTGGATATTTTACAGCTGTGTTATCTGGAGACGGATTCTCCTCCCTGGTATTTCTGCAATGGGCGCCACTCACATTACACGTGGGATTAGAACTGACATAATATATTTATATACACACGATGGGGACTGGGAGTCACTTACAATATCTGCAGATACACAACCCACCAACAGCACAGACAATACTACATGGGGTCTGAGCCGGACCATCCCACCTGACAGAGTATGTAATGTATACAACTGTGAGTCGCCAGAGGAGGAGCTTAGATCTCCTCTTACAGAGCACACGCTACAATTATTATGGATTATTTTGCACAATGTATAGAAGAATATATAGAACATAACAATGCATTATACAGGGCCAACTCTGTTCTTCTAGCAGGAGAAACTCACCAGATCCTGCACAATGTATAGAAGAATATATAGAAGAGCTCAGCTGGCCATGGATAATGCAGAGTTACATCTTTACACACTGTCACTTTATAACAATGCATTATACAGGGCCAACTCTGTTCTTCTAGCAGGAGAAACTCACCAGACCCTGCACAATGTATAGAATATATAGAGGAGCTCAGCTGGCCATGGATAATACAGAGTTACATCTTTACACACTGTCACTTTATAACAATGCATTATACAGGGCCAACTCTGTTCTTCTAGCAGGAGAAACTCACCAGACCCTGCACAATGTATAGAAGAATATATAGAAGAGCTCAGCTGGCCATGGATAATGCAGAGTTACATCTTTACACACTGTCACTATATAACAATGCATTATACAGGGCCAACTCTGTTCTTCTAGCAGGAGAAACTCACCAGGCCCTGCACAATGTATAGAAGAATATATAGAAGAGCTCAGCTGGCCATGGATAATGCAGAGTTACATCTTTACACACTGTCACTTTATAACAATGCATTATACAGGGCCAACTCTGTTCTTCTAGCAGGAGAAACTCACCAGACCCTGCACAATGTATAGAAGAATATATAGAAGAGCTCAGCTGGCCATGGATAATGCAGAGTTACATCTTTACACACTGTCACTTTATAACAATGCATTATACAGGACCAACTCTATTCTTCTAGCAGGAGAAACTCACCAGACCCTGCACAATGTATAGAAGAATATATAGAGGAGCTCAGCTGGCCATGGATAATGCAGAGTTACATCTTTACACACTGTCACTTTATAACAATGCATTATACAGGACCAACTCTGTTCTTCTAGCAGGAGAAACTCACCAGACCCTGCACAATGTATAGAAGAATATATAGAAGAGCTCAGCTGGCCATGGATAATGCAGAGTTACATCTTTACACACTGTCACTTTATAACAATGCATTATACAGGACCAACTCTGTTCTTCTAGCAGGAGAAACTCACCAGGCCCTGCACAATGTATAGAAGAATATATAGAAGAGCTGAGCTGGCCATGGATAATGCAGAGTTACATCTTTACACACCGTCACTTTATAACAATGCATTATACAGGGCCAACTATGTTCTTCCAGCAGGAGAAACTCACCAGGCCCTGCACAATGTATAGAAGAATATATAGAAGAGCTCAGCTGACCATGGATAATGCAGAGTTACATCATTACACACTGTCACTTTATAACAATGCATTATACAGGGCCAACTCTGTTCTTCTAGCAGGAGAAACTCACAGACCCTGCACAATGTATAGAAGAATATATAGAAGAGCTGAGCTGGCCATGGATAATGCAGAGTTACATGGTTACACACTGTCACTTTATAACAATGCATTATACAGGGCCAACTCTGTTCTTCTAGCAGGAGAAACTCACCAGACCCTGCACAATGTATAGAATATATAGAGAGCTCAGCTGGCCATGGATAATGCAGAGTTACATCTTTACACACTGTCACTTTATAACAATGCATTATACAGGACCAACTCTATTCTTCTAGCAGGAGAAACTCACCAGACCCTGCACAATGTATAGAAGAATATATAGAGGAGCTCAGCTGGCCATGGATAATGCAGAGTTACATCTTTACACACTGTCACTTTATAACAATGCATTATACAGGACCAACTCTGTTCTTCTAGCAGGAGAAACTCACCAGACCCTGCACAATGTATAGAAGAATATATAGAAGAGCTCAGCTGGCCATGGATAATGCAGAGTTACATCTTTACACACTGTCACTTTATAACAATGCATTATACAGGACCAACTCTGTTCTTCTAGCAGGAGAAACTCACCAGACCCTGCACAATGTATAGAAGAATATATAGAAGAGCTGAGCTGGCCATGGATAATGCAGAGTTACATCTTTACACACTGTCACTTTATAACAATGCATTATACAGGGCCAACTCTGTTCTTCTAGCAGGAGAAACTCACCAAACCCTGCACAATGTATAGAAGAATATATAGAAGAGCTCAACTGGCCATGGATAATGCAGAGTTACATCTTTACACACCGTCACTTTATAACAATGCATTATACAGGGCCAACTCTGTTCTTCTAGCAGGAGAAACTCACCAGGCCCTGCACAATGTATAGAAGAATATATAGAAGAGCTGAGCTGGCCATGGATAATGCAGAGTTACATCTTTACACACCGTCACTTTATAACAATGCATTATACAGGGCCAACTATGTTCTTCCAGCAGGAGAAACTCACCAGGCCCTGCACAATGTATAGAAGAATATATAGAAGAGCTCAGCTGGCCATGGATAATGCAGAGTTACATGTTTACACACTGTCACTTTATAACAATGCATTATACAGGGCCAACTCTGTTCTTCTAGCAGGAGAAACTCACCAGACCCTGCACAATGTATAGAGAATATATAGAGGAGCTCAGCTGGTCATGGATAATACAGAGTTACATCTTTACACACTGTCACTTTATAACAATGCATTATACAGGGCCAACTCTGTTCTTCTAGTAGGAGAAACTCACCAGACCCTGCACAATGTATAGAAGAATATATAGAAGAGCCCAGCTGGCCATGGATAATGCAGAGTTACATCTTTACACACTGTCACTTTATAACAATACATTATACAGGACCAACTCTGTTCTTCTAGCAGGAGAAACTCACCAGACCCTGCACAATGTATAGAAGAATATATAGAAAAGCACAGCTGGTCATGGATAATGCAGAGTTACATCTTTACACACTGTCACTTTATAACAATGCATTATACAGGACAAACTCTGTTCTTCTAGCAGGAGAAACTCACCAGACCCTGCACAATGTATAGAGGAATATATAGAGGAGCTCAGCTGGCCATGGATAATACAGAGTTACATCTTTACACACTGTCACTTTATAACAATGCATTGTACAGGGCCAACTCTGTTCTTCTAGCAGGAGAAACTCACCAGACCCTGCACAATGTATAGAGGAATATATAGAAGAGCTCAGCTGGCCATGGATAATGCAGAGTTACATCTTTACACACTGTCACTTTATAACAATGCATTATACAGGGCCAACTCTGTTCTTCTAGCAGGAGAAACTCACCAGACCCTGCACAATGTATAGAATATATAGAGAGCTCAGCTGGCCATGGATAATGCAGAGTTACATCTTTACACACTGTCACTTTATAACAATGCATTATACAGGACCAACTCTATTCTTCTAGCAGGAGAAACTCACCAGACCCTGCACAATGTATAGAAGAATATATAGAGGAGCTCAGCTGGCCATGGATAATGCAGAGTTACATCTTTACACACTGTCACTTTATAACAATGCATTATACAGGACCAACTCTGTTCTTCTAGAGGGAGAAACTCACCAGACCCTGCACAATGTATAGAAGAATGTATAGAAGAGCTCAGCTGGCCATGGATAATGCAGAGTTACATATTTACACACTGTCACTTTATAACAATGCATTATACAGGGCCAACTCTGTTCTTCTAGCAGGAGAAACTCACCAGACCCTGCACAATGTATAGAGGAATATATAGAAGAGCTCAGCTGGCCATGGATAATGCAGAGTTACATCTTTACACACTGTCACTTTATAACAATGCATTATACAGGACCAACTCTGTTCTTCTAGCAGGAGAAACTCACCAGACCCTGCACAATGTATAGAAGAATATATAGAAGAGCTCAGCTGGCCATGGATAATGCAGAGTTACATCTTTACACACTGTCACTTTATAACAATGCATTATACAGGGCCAACTCTGTTCTTCTAGCAGGAGAAACTCACCAGACCCTGCACAATGTATAGAATATATAGAGGCGCTCAGCTGGCCATGGATAATGCAGAGTTACATCTTTACACACTGTCACTTTATAACAATGCATTATACAGGGCCAACTCTGTTCTTCTAGTAGGAGAAACTCACCAGACCCTGCACAATGTATAGAATATATAGAGGCGCTCAGCTGGCCATGGATAATGCAGAGTTACATCTCACCAGGCTCTGCATTATATATAGTTACTGATATGTTCATCTCACCTCAACCAGAGAAAGGCGGGGCTGATGTCTTTCACTGAGCTGCACATATATAATGCCTTGTAATGTATAGAAATGACTATTTTTCTTTCATAATGCGGGTAATACAGATTCAATGCTTCAGGGGTTTGATTTCATGGACTCCCATGCTGCTCAGCCAGCACATGGCTGAGACACGTTACCCATGCAGGGCTGCGGACTTGCCCAGAAGGTGGGAGGATAAGGAAAGGTAGTAAATGTACAGATTAACCTCCCGGGGCCTGGTACAGAGACTCAGACAGTCGCATGTGGAAACTAGAGAGGTGACTCCATTACAAGATGCAGCCGGGCACAGAGAGACCCCCGGCAGCCATTTTATTTCCTCCCAGCCCTGCCCTCAGTAAGCCTGCTGCCTTTGTTTGGTTGTAGAGAGGGCTGCGGGTGTTGGAAGTGACTGATCCTGAGTGCAATGTCCTGCTCTGTTTATACAATGGGTGCGGTAACAGGAACACACTGATCCCAGCTGGATTCCTAAAGTCAGGGCTTCTAAAGAGCGAACAGGTGGCTTCTAGGTGAGACGTTCCCTGCTAAATACCTTGACGTAGGTTCAGAGGGGCGATTAACCGTGACTGACCCAACGACTCCCGTCAAGGAGTAACATTAACCCCGTCATCCCCAGGAAGGACGAGGATTACAGTTTCTGCCAGATGCGCAGATCTAACTGAGCAACAGCGACAAAACTACCGTCTACACGCATGAATAGATTACACAGGGACTCGTGTAAATTACACTGCAACAAGAACACGTGAACATGGAAGGGCTTATTAAAGGACAACTACCCTGCAAAACGTTAAGTCTTGTTTAAATGAAAGTAAAAGTCTAGACATTTTACATAGAAATATCTTATCAGGCGGACATGTTGGGCCACAAGAAGGACCATCTGACCTGCCTGATGGAGCTATACCGAGCTATACCTAAACAACATGTTAGCCCCCTGATAGAGCTATACAGGGCAAGGATTCTAAACAACATGTCCGCCCCCTGATAGAGCTATACAGAGCAAAGATTCTAAACATGTCCACCCCTGATAGAGCTATACAGAGCAAAGATTCTAAACAACATGTCCGTCCCCTGATAGAGCTATACAGAGCAAAGATTCTAACCAACATGTCCGCCCCCTGATAGAGCTATACCGAGCAAAGATTCTAAACAACATGTCCACCTCCTGATAGAGCTATACAGAGCAAAGATTCTAAACAACATGTCTGCCCCCTGATAGAGCTATACAGAGCAAAGATTCTAACCAACATGTCCGCCCCCTGATAGAGCTATACCGAGCAAAGATTCTAAACAACATGTCTGCCCCTGATAGAGCTATACAGAGCAAAGATTCTAACCAACATGTCTTCCCCCTGACAGAGCTATACAGAGCAAAGATTCTAAACAACATGTCCGCCCCCTAATAGAGCTATACCGAGCAAAGATTCTAAGCAACAAGTCCGCCCCCTGATAGAGCTATACCGAGCAAAGATTATAAGCAACATGTCCGCCCCCTGATAGAGCTATACAGAGCAATACCTAAACAACATGTCCGCCCCCTGATAGAACTATACCGAGCAAAGATTCTAAGCAACATGTCTGCCCCCTGATAGAGCTATACCGAGCAAAGATTCTAAACAACATGTCTGCCCCTGATAGAGCTATACAGAGCAAAGATTCTAAGCAACATGTCTGCCCCCTGATAGAGCTATACCGAGCAAAGATTCTAACCAACATGTCCGCCCCCTGATAGAGCTATACCGAGCAAAGATTCTAAGCAACATGTCCGCCCCCTGATAGAGCTATACAGAGCAACGATTCTAAACAACATGTCCACCCCTGATAGAGCTATACAGAGCAAAGAGTCTAAACAACATGTCTGCCCCCTGATAGAGCTATACAGAGCAAAGACTCTAAACAACATGTCCGCCCCTGATAGAGCTATACCGAGCAAAGATTCTAAGCAACATGTCCGCCCCCTGATAGAGCTATACCGAGCAAAGATTCTAAGCAACATGTCCGCCCCCTGATAGAGCTATACAGAGCAAAGATTCTAAACATGTCTGCCCCCTGATAGAGCTATACAGAGCAAAGATTCTAAACAACATGTCTGCCCCCTGATAGAGCTATAAAGAGCAAAGATTCTAAACATGTCTGCCCCCTGATAGAGCTATACAGAGCAAAGATTCTAAACATGTCTGCCCCCTGATAGAGCTATACAGAGCAAAGATTCTAAGCAACATGTCTGCCCCCTGATAGAGCTATACAGAGCAAAGATTCTAAACAACATGTCTGCCCCCTGATAGAGCTATACAGAGCAAAGATTCTAAACAACATGTCCGCCCCCTGATAGAGCTATACAGAGCAAAGATTCTAAATAACATGTCCGCCCCCTGATAGAACGATACAGAGCAAAGATTCTAAACAACATGTCCGCCCCTGATAGAGTTATACAGAGCAAAGATTCTAAACAACATGTCCGCCCCCTGATAGAGCTATACAGAGCAAAGATTCTAAACATGTCCGCCCCCTGATAGAGCTATACAGAGCAAAAGATTCTAAATAACATGTCCGCCGCCTGATAGAACGATACAGAGCAAAGATTCTAAACAACATGTCCGCCCCTGATAGAGTTATACAGAGCAAAGATTCTAAACAACATGTCCGCCCCCTCATAGAGCTATACAGAGCATATTCTAAACAACATGTATGCCACCTGATAGCGCTATACAGAGCAAAGATTCTAAATAACATGTCCGCCCCCTGATAGAGCTATACAGAGCAAAGATTCTAAACAACATGTCCACCCCCTGATAGAGCTATACAGAGAAAAGTTTCTAAACAACATGTCTGCCCCTTGATAGAGCTATACAGAGCAAAGATTCTAAACAACATGTCCGCCCCTCGATAGAGCTATACAGAGCAAAGATTCTAAACAACATGTCTGCCCCCTGATAGAGCTATACAGAGCAATGATTCTAAACAACATGTCCTCACCCTGATAGAGCTATACAGAGCAAAGATTCTAAACATGTCCGCCCCCTGATAGAGCTATACAGAGCAAAGATTCTAACCAACATGTCTGTTCAAATCATTTACATCCAAGTCTTTACACTGTCCCAGGATGGATCTGTCCAACTTCAAAATGAGCAGCTAAAAAAATAGAGATCATTTTTTATTCTCTGTATTCAGAGTGTAAGTAATATTTAGGTTGGTGTCCCTTTAAACTATGATTGTACTTTCTATTTGACTATACCTGGCTTCAATAATATAACTAAGAGCAACAGAACCTTAATGAAAGGGAACACAACTGCAAGAAACATATCTGTACTTTCAATTCATCCCATTAACCATAACTAATAATGACCTTCCATGCAGGGCTCCCAGCAGGAGCGAGTGGGGACGTTACCCTGGCGTACTTCAGTGGCCCTCCAAGGAGGGGCTTGGAGAGAAAGGCAGGGCCGGTGTCTGTACATTCAGCGAGGGGCTTGGAGAGAGTAACTCTGTCCCACTTTATCTGCAGAATATGCACCACACAGACCTGCTTCTCTTGCTTCTGTCTACATGATGCAGAGCACACTATATAATGTGATATTGATTTGTTATTCACTCGCTCAGCGAGCCCAGTGTGTAAAGGGTTAAGCAGTGGGGAAAGTCCCAGTACTTGGAGCTTTGTTAATGGGCAGGGCCGGTGTCTGTACATTATACGAGGGGCTTGGAGAGAAAGGCAGGGCCGGTGTCTGTACATTATACGAGGGGCTTGGAGAGAAAGGCAGGACCGGTGTCTGTACATTATACGAGGGGCTTGGAGAGAAAGGCAGGACCGGTGTCTGTACATTCAGCGAGGGGCTTGGAGAGAAAGGCAGGACCGGTGTCTGTACATTATACGAGGGGCTTGGAGAGAAAGGCAGGACCGGTGTCTGTACATTATACGAGGGGCTTGGAGAGAAAGGCAGGACCGGTGTCTGTACATTATACGAGGGGCTTGGAGAGAAAGGCAGGGCCGGTGTCTGTACATTATACGAGGGGCTTGGAGAGAAAGGCAGGGCCGGTGTCTGTACATTATACGAGGGGCTTGGAGAGAAAGGCAGGACCGGTGTCTGTACATTATACGAGGGGCTTGGAGAGAAAGGCAGGGCCGGTGTCTGTACATTATACGAGGGGCTTGGAGAGAAAGGCAGGACCGGTGTCTGTACATTATACGAGGGGCTTGGACAGAAAGGCAGGACCGGTGTCTGTACATTATACGAGGGGCTTGGAGAGAAAGGCAGGACCGGTGTCTGTACATTATACGAGGGGCTTGGAGAGAAAGGCAGGACCGGTGTCTGTACATTCAGCGAGGGGCTTGGAGAGAAAGGCAGGACCGGTGTCTGTACATTATACGAGGGGCTTGGAGAGAAAGGCAGGACCGGTGTCTGTACATTCAGCGAGGGGCTTGGAGAGAAAGGCAGGACCGGTGTCTGTACATTCAGCGAGGGGCTTGGAGAGAAAGGCAGGACCGGTGTCTGTACATTATACGAGGGGCTTGGAGAGAAAGGCAGGACCGGTGTCTGTACATTCAGCGAGGGGCTTGGAGAGAAAGGCAGGACCGGTGTCTGTACATTCAGCGAGGGGCTTGGAGAGAAAGGCAGGACCGGTGTCTGTACATTATACGAGGGGCTTGGAGAGAAAGGCAGGGCCGGTGTCTGTACATTATACGAGGGGCTTGGAGAGAAAGGCAGGGCCGGTGTCTGTACATTATACGAGGGGCTTGGAGAGAAAGGCAGGGCCGGTGTCTGTACATTATACGAGGGGCTTGGAGAGAAAGGCAGGACCGGTGTCTGTACATTATACGAGGGGCTTGGAGAGAAAGGCAGGACCGGTGTCTGTACATTCAGCGAGGGGCTTGGAGAGAAAGGCAGGACCGGTGTCTGTACATTATACGAGGGGCTTGGAGAGAAAGGCAGGACCGGTGTCTGTACATTATACGAGGGGCTTGGAGAGAAAGGCAGGACCGGTGTCTGTACATTATACGAGGGGCTTGGAGAGAAAGGCAGGGCCGGTGTCTGTACATTATACGAGGGGCTTGGAGAGAAAGGCAGGGCCGGTGTCTGTACATTATACGAGGGGCTTGGAGAGAAAGGCAGGACCGGTGTCTGTACATTATACGAGGGGCTTGGAGAGAAAGGCAGGGCCGGTGTCTGTACATTATACGAGGGGCTTGGAGAGAAAGGCAGGACCGGTGTCTGTACATTATACGAGGGGCTTGGACAGAAAGGCAGGACCGGTGTCTGTACATTATACGAGGGGCTTGGAGAGAAAGGCAGGACCGGTGTCTGTACATTATACGAGGGGCTTGGAGAGAAAGGCAGGACCGGTGTCTGTACATTCAGCGAGGGGCTTGGAGAGAAAGGCAGGACCGGTGTCTGTACATTATACGAGGGGCTTGGAGAGAAAGGCAGGACCGGTGTCTGTACATTCAGCGAGGGGCTTGGAGAGAAAGGCAGGACCGGTGTCTGTACATTCAGCGAGGGGCTTGGAGAGAAAGGCAGGACCGGTGTCTGTACATTATACGAGGGGCTTGGAGAGAAAGGCAGGGCCGGTGTCTGTACATTATACGAGGGGCTTGGAGAGAAAGGCAGGGCCGGTGTCTGTACATTATACGAGGGGCTTGGAGAGAAAGGCAGGGCCGGTGTCTGTACATTATACGAGGGGCTTGGAGAGAAAGGCAGGACCGGTGTCTGTACATTATACGAGGGGCTTGGAGAGAAAGGCAGGACCGGTGTCTGTACATTCAGCGAGGGGCTTGGAGAGAAAGGCAGGACCGGTGTCTGTACATTATACGAGGGGCTTGGAGAGAAAGGCAGGACCGGTGTCTGTACATTATACGAGGGGCTTGGAGAGAAAGGCAGGACCGGTGTCTGTACATTATACGAGGGGCTTGGAGAGAAAGGCAGGGCCGGTGTCTGTACATTATACGAGGGGCTTGGAGAGAAAGGCAGGGCCGGTGTCTGTACATTATACGAGGGGCTTGGAGAGAAAGGCAGGACCGGTGTCTGTACATTATACGAGGGGCTTGGAGAGAAAGGCAGGGCCGGTGTCTGTACATTATACGAGGGGCTTGGAGAGAAAGGCAGGACCGGTGTCTGTACATTATACGAGGGGCTTGGACAGAAAGGCAGGACCGGTGTCTGTACATTATACGAGGGGCTTGGAGAGAAAGGCAGGACCGGTGTCTGTACATTATACGAGGGGCTTGGAGAGAAAGGCAGGACCGGTGTCTGTACATTCAGCGAGGGGCTTGGAGAGAAAGGCAGGACCGGTGTCTGTACATTATACGAGGGGCTTGGAGAGAAAGGCAGGACCGGTGTCTGTACATTCAGCGAGGGGCTTGGAGAGAAAGGCAGGACCGGTGTCTGTACATTCAGCGAGGGGCTTGGAGAGAAAGGCAGGACCGGTGTCTGTACATTATACGAGGGGCTTGGAGAGAAAGGCAGGACCGGTGTCTGTACATTCAGCGAGGGGCTTGGAGAGAAAGGCAGGACCGGTGTCTGTACATTCAGCGAGGGGCTTGGAGAGAAAGGCAGGACCGGTGTCTGTACATTATACGAGGGGCTTGGAGAGAAAGGCAGGGCCGGTGTCTGTACATTATACGAGGGGCTTGGAGAGAAAGGCAGGGCCGGTGTCTGTACATTATACGAGGGGCTTGGAGAGAAAGGCAGGGCCGGTGTCTGTACATTATACGAGGGGCTTGGAGAGAAAGGCAGGACCGGTGTCTGTACATTATACGAGGGGCTTGGAGAGAAAGGCAGGACCGGTGTCTGTACATTATACGAGGGGCTTGGGGAGAAAGGCAGGACCGGTGTCTGTACATTATACGAGGGGCTTGGAGAGAAAGGCAGGACCGGTGTCTGTACATTATACGAGGGGCTTGGAGAGAAAGGCAGGACCGGTGTCTGTACATTATACGAGGGGCTTGGGGAGAAAGGCAGGACCGGTGTCTGTACATTATACGAGGGGCTTGGAGAGAAAGGCAGGACCGGTGTCTGTACATTATACGAGGGGCTTGGAGAGAAAGGCAGGACCGGTGTCTGTACATTATACGAGGGGCTTGGGGAGAAAGGCCGGGCTGTTGCAATAACTGTATAACATTTTATTTTACGTTGCTTTACATGATACAGCAATCACCTATAGATATTTCAGAGGGGAGCTGCCCCTTTAAATGCTGCTGAGAGCGAAGGCTGTGATCGTCCTGGCAGCAGAGGATTATTTCCTGTGTGTTGAATCCGCTCACAGAGCAGCTCGAGGAAGTAACATGAGAAGAGGCTTTGCAGAGAGAGCGAAGCGTCTAGGACAAAAGTGAACTGAGGACAGTGGCATTAACAGCACAGGAAATGAACGCAGAGCTGCAACGCTCCTGTGATTACTACTCATTATTATTATATTACTACTCTTATTATTATTATTATTATATTACTACTCTTATTATTATTATTATTATTATTATATTACTACTCTTACTAATATTATTATTATTATTATTATTATTATTATATTACTACTCTTATTATTATTATTATTATATTACTATTCTTACTATTATTATTATATTACTACTCTTACTATTATTATTATATTACTACTCTTACTAATATTATTATTATTATTATTATCTTACTGCTCTTACTATTATTATAATTATTATTATTATTATATTACTCTAACTATTATTATTTTATTATTATTTTATTACTACTCTTACTATAATTAATATACTCCTCTTACTATTATTATTATTATTTTATTACTACTCTTACTATAATTATTATACTCCTGTTACTATTATTATTATTATTATATTACTACTCCTACTATTATTATATTATTACTCTTATTATTATTATTATTATTATATTACTACTCTTACTATTATTATTATAGTACTATTCTTCTTATTATTATTTTATTACTTTTATTATTAATATTATTATTAAATTACTACTCTTTCTATTATTATTATTATAATACTACTACTCTTATTATTATTAATATTATTATATTACTTCTATTATTATTATTATTATTATTATATTACTACTATTAAAATTATTATATTACTACCCTTATTATTATTATTATTATTTTATTACTCTTATTATTATATTACTACTCCTAATATTATTATTATACGACTACTCTTATTATTATTAATATTATTATTTTTATAATACTGCTATTATTATTATTAATATTATTATATTACTTCTCTTACTATTATTATATTATTATTATTACTACTCTTACCATTATTATTATTATATTGCTACTCTTACCATTAATATTACCGTATTTGCTCAAATATAAGACAAGGGTTTTTTCAGAGCAAATGCTCTGAAAAATCCCCCTCGTCTTACATTCAAGGTCGTCTTATAGTCTGACCTCAAATCGAGGTCAGCATATAAGACAGGGATCCAGGTCCCATGCAGAGCTGCAGGACCTGGATCCCCCTCGCTAACAGCCAGTGGATATCTGCGCAATGCGCATAGACATACTCCGCTGCTGCCCGTCACGTCTGTCGGGACATCCATGACGAATGCCGGGAGTTCATGTGACCTTTCAGCTTCATCATAGAAGTCCCGGCGGAAGTGCCGTGCAGCAGCGGAGGATGTCTGCGCTAATCGTGCAGACATCCTCCAGCTGCCTCACTACCCACCAGGGATATTTGGGCAGCCGGGGGATGTCTGCACGATATGTGCAGACATACTCTATGCTGCCCGACACTTCCGTCTATTATGATGGACTGGCTTATTATATTACTACTCTTACCATTATTATTATATTATTATTATTATTATATTATTACTCTTACCATTATTATTATATTATTATTATTATTATATTATTACTCTTACCATTATTATTATATTATTATTACTACTATTATTATTATTATTATTATTATATTGCTACTTTTACTATAATTATTATTATATTACTACTCTTACCATTATTATTATATTATTATATTATTATTATATTATTACTCTTACCATTATTATTATATTATTATATTATTATTATTATATTATTACTCTTACCATTATTATTATATTATTATTACTACTATTATTATTATTATTATATTGCTACTTTTACTATAATTATTATTATATTACTACTCTTACCATTATTATTATATTATTATATTATTATTATTATATTATTACTCTTACCATTATTATTATATTATTATATTATTATTATTATATTACTACTCTTACCATTATTATTATATTATTATATTATTATTATTATATTATTACTCTTACCATTATTATTATATTATTATTATTATTATATTATTACTCTTACCATTATTATTATATTATATTATTATTATATTATTATTATTTTATTACTACTCTTACCATTATTATTATATTATTATATTATTATTATTATATTATTACTCTTACCATTATTATTATATTATTATTATTACTACTATTATTATTATTATTATTATTATTATTATTATTATATTGCTACTTTTACTATAATTATTATTATATTACTACTCTTACCATTATTATTATATAATTATTATTATATTGCTACTTTTACTATTATTATTATTATTATATTACTACTCTTACCATTATTATTATTATATTATTATTATATTGCTACTTTTACTATAATTATTATTATATTACTAATCTTACCATTATTATTATATTATTATTATTATTATTATATTGCTACTTTAACTATTATTTTTATTATATTACTACTCTTACCATTATTATTATTACTACTATTATTATTATTATTATTATATTGCTACTTTTACTATTATTATTATTATATGCTTTCTTATAGTTTGTTTATGTTTCTTTGAATTGTTTAAATGCTTTCACAATATGTGAGCATTTAAAATATGTTTTACTCCCTTTTATTTTCCTTTTACATGAAAAATGTCAAAAGAATATCATTTTAAAATAAAAAAACATTAATATTACTATTATATATAACGTAATAGGATTCCGTACAGATTTACGGATTACAGTCCCTGGGGACACATTTATTTACATCTGTTAATAAAGCAGTAATTAGGTCACGGACCCTGCTGCGAATGTCTGTGGTGATTAAATGGCTGAGGGGCCTCACTGTGGTGGAAGGTGCAAAGCTCTGAGGTCTGAGCAAGCTTATCTTTACAGCCTGTGTGATAAGGGCCAGGGGGATATCTCTGGAGGACAGGTGGGATAATAAACTGGTTTTATGATGATACAGAATGGAGACCCTGGTACAGTGAGATTTACCTGTATAAGGGGTGTAACCTGCATGTTCTCATACTGGGGGGAGGACTCGTCGGATTCGTAATCCAATACTCTATAGTACAATAAGGGACGCCCCCCAGGACCAGAGAATATAAACAGGGGAGGGACGCCCCCCAGGACCAGAGATTATAAACAGGGGAGGGACGCCCCCCCAGGACCAGAGAATACAAACAGGGGAGGGACGCCCCCCCAGGACCAGAGAATACAAACAGGGGAGGGACGCCCCCCCAGGACCAGAGAATACAAACAGGGGAGGGACGCCCCCCCAGGACCAGAGAATATAAACAGGGGAGGGACGCCCCCCAGTACCAGAGAATACAAACAGGGGAGGGACGCCCCCCAGGACCACAGAATATAAAGAGGGGAGGGACGCCCCCCAGGACCAGAGAATATAAACAGGGGAGGGACGCCCCCCAGGACCAGAGAATACAAACTGGGGAGGGACGCCCCCCAGGACCAGAGAATATAAACAGGGGAGGGACGCCCCCCAGGACCAGAGAATATAAACAGGGGAGGGACGCCCCCCAGGACCAGAGAATATAAACAGGGGAGGGATGCGCCCCCCCCCAGCACTGAGGGGTCCAGGCAGGTGGGATAGGGTCACTTAAAGATATGACAGATCCTGACAACATAAAGATGCCCTCAGGACCCACCGTGTACAGACAGGTGTGATCAGGTTTACACTTTCTCACGGTGTATGCTTCTAGTTACTAAAAGGATAATAACTAGGGAGAAAACAACATGTTGGTCCCCTATAGAGCTTTACTGAGAAAAGAGGGCTCAATAAAATGCATTATTTGTATTCAGTCATTAAAGGGAATCTTTGTCACCCAAACACTGCTTATACTGTGACTGTATCACCCAAACACTGCTTATACTGTGACTGTGTCACCCAAACACTGCTTATACTGTGACTGTATCACCCAAACACTGCTTATACTGTGACTGTGTCACCCAAACACTGCTTATACTGTGACTGTATCACCCAAACACTGCTTATACTGTGACTGTATCACCTAAACACTGCTTATACTGTCACTGTATCACCTAAACACTGCTTATACTGACTGTATCACCCAAACACTGCTTATACTGTGACTGTATCACCCAAACACTGCTTATACTGTGACTGTATCACCCAAACACTGCTTATACTGTGACTGTATCACCCAAACACTGCTTATACTGTGACTGTATCACCCAAACACTGCTTATACTGTGACTGTATCACCCAAACACTGCTTATACTGTGACTGTATCACCCAAACACTGCTTATACTGTGACTGTATCACCTAAACACTGCTTATACTGTGACTGTATAACCCAAACACTGCTTATACTGTGACTGTATAACCCAAACACTGCTTATACTGTGACTGTATCACCCAAACACTGCTTATACTGTGACTGTATCACCCAAACACTGCTTATACTGTGACTGTATCACCCAAACACTGCTTATACTGTGACTGTATCACCCAAACACTGCTTATACTGTGACTGTATAACCCAAACACTGCTTATACTGTGACTGTATAACCCAAACACTGCTTATACTGTGACTGTATCACCTAAACACTGCTTATACTGTGACTGTATCACCTAAACACTGCTTATACTGTGACTGTATCACCCAAACACTGCTTATACTGTGACTGTATCACCCAAACACTGCTTATACTGTGACTGTATCACCCAAACACTGCTTATACTGTGACTGTATCACCCAAACACTGCTTATACTGTGACTGTATCACCCAAACACTGCTTATACTGTGACTGTATCACCCAAACACTGCTTATACTGTGACTGTATCACCCAAACACTGCTTATACTGTGACTGTATCACCCAAACACTGCTTATACTGTGACTGTATCACCTAAACACTTATGCTTATACTATATGCAGGATTGCAGCAAATGCATAAAATAAGAGAAGTTTAAGATTTAAATATCTGTGGAGTCTCCTGTTTATCACTTGGTATTCACACATACGTTCCTCGCTCACAGACACAGCACTAGGACAGTCGACCAGACCATCTCAGTGAAGCAGCAGAAGCTGATTTCTCCCAAGTCTTTGTATTTTGGACACAGACTATGAGAGCGTATCTACTGAATGCAGAGATTCCATTCAAACCTGGTGTAAAGCAGGGAGAGGGGATCTTTGGGGCATTGACTCCCTTAGCTAGGGCCCCTCTGCTGATCGTCTGCTGTGTACACAGGGCTGGACCTGACACAGGTCTATTCACGTCTGGTGTGTACACAGGGCTGCACCTGACCAGGTGGCTCCGATCTCAGTCCTTCCAGGCATTTCAGAAATGTGACCCTTCAACCAGCAGCCTCACCAGAGATCCAGCTGAAATAAAGGGTTAAACAGCTGTCCGTTTGGCCAAATGCTGTGTGACTGGCCACGGAGCATCACTGGGCGACACGAGATTATTAAATGGACATGTTATTATTATTAAACTGAATTTACAAGCCCCGGAGAAATGATATTCAAAGTAAAATGACAGGAGACAATAACGTACAGACAATAACGTACAGACAATAACGTACAGATAATAACGTACAGACAATAACGTACAGACAATAACGTACAGACAATAACGTACAGACAATAAAGTACAGACAATAACGTACAGACAATAACGTACAGACAATAACGTACAGACAATAACGTACAGATAATAACGTACAGCCTAGCTGTTTTTAGGAGTAAGTAGGGTTGTCACCTGGCCGGTATTTTACCGGCAGGCTGGTAAAAATAAATTGGCATCTGGATAATGTTAAGTCTATGGAGACTGTACCAAGGCCGGTATTTTTTAAACTAAACCTTACTTTTCACTTGTGCTTCTAATACAGAACAATGGACAATGTCCCTGGTATGAGGATGAACTGGCGCGTACATGTGATAGTACGTCTGATAGTACGTCTGATAGTACGTCTGATAGTACGTCTGATAGTACATGTGATAGTACGTCTGATAGTACACGCCAGTTTATCCTCTGACCGCCATGTTTCCATAGGAAGCAGGCAGTCATCTGGTCGGCGACTGTCTATAACTAGGCCCCCCTGCTGATCTCATGCACCATGAGGGTCTCTCTCTGCGCATTCAGCAGTCGGAGAGGGGGGCGAGCGCGACAACCAGGAACTGCTGTGTCTCAGATGTGAGGCACAGCAGATAGTAAGCCCGCGTGGATCTATTAATATACACATCAGGTTGATTTTTAAAGTCCGGGACATTTGTTTTTAACCCTTGCTTCTGGCAATAGGGATCTAAGTAGGATCTGGCAGTAAGGATTTCTGTAGGATCTGGCAGTAGGGATCTCAGTAGGATCTGGCAGTAGGGATCTCAGTAGGATGTAGCAGTAGGGATCTCAGTAGGATCTGGCAGTAGGGATCTCAGTAGGATCTGGCAGTATGAGTCTCAGTAGGATCTGGCAGTAGGGATCTCAGTAGGATCTGGCAGTAGGGATCTCAGTAGGATGTAGCAGTAGGGATCTCAGTAGGATCTGGCAGTAGGGATCACAGTAGGATCTGGCAGTAGGGATCTCAGTAGGATCTGGCAGTATGAGTCTCAGTAGGATCTGGCAGTAGGGATCTCAGTAGGATCTGGCAGTAGGGATCTCAGTAGGATCTGGCAGTAGGGATCTCAGTAGGATCTGGCAGTAGGGATCTCAGTAGGATCTGGCAGTAGGAGTCTCAGTAGGATCTGGCAGTAGGGATCTAAGTAGGATCTGGCAGTAGGGATTTCAGTAGGATCTGGCAGTAGGGATCTCAGTAGGATCTGGCAGTAGGGATCTCAGTAGGATCTGCCAGTAGGGATCTCAGTAGGATCTGGCAGTAGGAGTCTCAGTAGGATCTGGCAGTAGGGATCTCAGTAGGATCTGGCAGTAGGAGTCTCAGTAGGATCTGGCAGTAGGGATCTCAGTAGGATCTGGCAATAGGGATCTCAGTAGGATCTGTAGGGATCTCAGTAGGATCTGGCAGTAGGAGTCTCAGTAGGATCTGGCAGTAGCGATCTCAGTAGGATCTGGCAATAGGGATCTCAGTAGGATCTGGCAGTAGGGATCTCAGTAGGATGTGGCAGTAGGAGTCTCAGTAGGATCTGGCAGTAGGGATCTCAGTAGGATCTGGCAGTAGGGATCTCAGTAGGATCTGGAAGTAGGGGTCTCAGTAGGATCTGGCAGTAGTGGTCGCAGTAGGATCTTGCAGTAGGGGCCTCAGTAGGATCTGGTAATAGGGACCTCAGTAGGATCTAGCAGTAGGGATCTCACTAGGATCTAGCAGTAGGGATCTCAGTAGGATCTGGCAGTAGGAGTCTCAGTAGGATCTGGCAGTAGGGATCTCAGTACGATCTGGCAGTAGGGATCTCAGTAGGATCTGGCAATAGGGATCTCAGTAGGATCTGGCAGTAGGGATCTCAGTAGGATGTGGCAGTAGGAGTCTCAGTAGGATCTGGCAGTAGGGATCTCAGTAGGATCTGGCAGTAGCAGTCTCAGTAGGATCTGGCAGTAGGGATCTCAGTAGGATCTGGCAGTAGGGATCTCAGTAGGATCTGGCAGTAGGAGTCTCAGTAGGATCTGGCAGTAGGGATCTCAGTAGGATCTGGCAGTAGGGGTCTCAGTAGGATCTGGCAGTAGTGGTCGCAGTAGGATCTTGCAGTTGGTGGCCTCAGTAGAATCTGGTAATAGGGACCTCAGTAGGATCTAGCAGTAGGGATCTCAGTAGGATCTAGCAGTAGGGATCTTAGTAGGATCTGCCAGTAGGGTTCTCAGTAGGATCTGGCAGTAAGGATTTCAGTAGGATCTGGCAGTAGGGATTTCAGTAGGATCAGGCAGTAGGGGCCTCAGTAGGATCTGGCAGTAGGGATCTCAGTAGGATCTGGCAGTAGGGATCTGGCAGTAAGGATCTGGCAGTAAGGATCTCAGTAGGATTTGACAGTAGGGATCTAAGTAGGATCTGGCAGTAGGAATTTTAGTAGGATCTGGCAGCAGGGATTTCAGTAGGATCTGGCAGTAGGGACCTCAGTAGGATCTGGCATTAAGGATTTCTGTAGGATCTGACAGTAGGGATCTCAGTAGGATCTGGCAGTAGGGATCTCAGTAGGATGTAGCAGTAGGGATCTCAGTAGGATCTGGCAGTAGGAGTCTCAGTAGGATCTGGCAGTAGGGATCTCAGTAGGATCTGGCAATAGAGATCTCAGTAGGATCTGGCAGTAGGGGTCTCAGTAGGATCTGGCAGTAGCGGTCGCAGTAGGATCTTGCAGTAGGGGCCTCAGTAGGATCTGGTAATAGGGATCTCAGTAGGATCTAGTAGTAGGGATCTCAGAAGGATCTCGCAGTAGGGATCTCAGTAGGATCTAGCAGTAGGGATTTTAGTAGGCTCTGTGACTGTATTAAAGTGACTCTGTAAACTAAACACTGCTTATACTGTGACTGTATTAAAGGGACTCTGTCACATAAGCACTGCTTATACTGTGACTGTATTAAAGGGACTCTGTCACATAAGCACTGCTTATACTGTGACTGTATTAAAGGGACTCTGTCACATAAGCACTGCTTATACTGTGACTGTATTAAAGGGATTCTGTCACATAAGCACTGCTTATACTGTGACTGTATTAAAGGGACTCTGTCACATAAGCATTGCTTATACTGTGACTGTATTAAAGGGACTCTGTCCCATAAGCACTGCTTATACTGTGACTGTATTAAAGGGACTCTGTCCCATTAGCACTGCTTATACTGTGACTGTATTAAAGGGACTCTGTCCCATAAGCACTGCTTATACTGTGACTGTATTAAAGGGATTCTGTCACATAAGCACTGCATATACTGTGACTGTATTAAAGGGACTCTGTCACATAAGCACTGCGTATACTGTGACTGTATTAAAGGGACTCTGTCCCATAAGCACTGCTTATACTGTGACTGTATTAAAGGGACTCTGTCACCTAAACACTGCTTATACTGTGACTGTATTAAAGGGACTCTGTCACATAAGCACTGCTTATACTGTGACTGTATTAAAGGGACTCTGTCCCATAAGCACTGCTTATACCAGGGCTTGACAAATTTAATTTTATTCTAGGAGCCAGCAAAAAATTTTAGGAGCCAGACAATCACGCAAACATACACGCAATTCATAAACACACACACACACACACCAACCCTAGTCACATATACACCCCACACACACCAACCCACGTCACATATACACCCCACACACACCAACCCACGTCACATATACACCCCACACACACCAACCCACGTCACATATACACCCCACACACCAACCCACGTCACATATACACCCCACACACCAACCCACTTCACATATACACCCCACACACCAACCCACTTCACATATACACCCCACACACCAACCCACTTCACATATACACCTCCCCCCACACCTCACATATATACCCCCCTTCACATATACAACTCCCCCCCACATATACATCCCTCCCCCCCTTCCCATATACACCTCCCCCCACACTTTACACATATATACCCCCCCTTCACATATACACCTCCCCCCCACACTTCACATATATACCCCCCCACTTCACATATACACCTCCCCCCCACACTTCACATATACACCTCCCCCCCACACTTCACATATACATCCCTCCCCCCCTTCACATATACATCCCTCCCCCCCTTCACATATACACCTCCCCCCACACTTCACACATATATACCCCCCCTTCACATATACACCTCCCCCCCACACATCACATATACACCTCCCCCCCCACACTTCACATATATACCCCCCCTTCACACTTCACATATACATCCCTCCCCCCCACTTCACATATACAACTCAAACATACACAAGTTTTTTTTTCCCTTCTTAACTTCTGAGTGCTGGGTGTCGTCTCTTGACAACACAGCACTTAGCCGAAAGAGCCATGAAGATCGGCTGCGGCACGAATGTTTCCCCTCCCTGCTGCCTTACCTCATTGCTGGGGAGGGGGAACATTCGTGCCGCAGCCGATCCTCATGGCTCTTTCGGCTGAACACTAACACACGTGTTGCGCGAGGGGGCGGAGCTTGCTGTCTGTCCCCTCGCGCTGCAAAAGACGGATGGCAGCGGCAAGGGGAACATTAGGGCAACGGCACCCGGGCGCCAGGCTCCATTTCCAGGTCGCCATGGCGACCTGGCGCCCGGGGTTTGTCGAGCCCTGGCTTATACTGTGACTGTATTAAAGGGACTCTGTCCCATTAGCACTGCTTATACTGTGACTGTATTAAAGGGACTCTGTCCCATAAGTACTGCTTATACTGTGACTGTATTAAAGGGATTCTGTCACATAAGCACTGCATATACTGTGACTGTATTAAAGGGACTCTGTCACATAAGCACTGCTTATACTGTGACTGTATTAAAGGGACTCTGTCCCATAAGCACTGCTTATACTGTGACTGTATTAAAGGGACTCTGTCCCATAAGCACTGCTTATACTGTGACTGTATTAAAGGGACTCTGTCCCATAAGCACTGTTTATACTGTGACTGTATTAAAGGGACTCTGTCCCATAAGTATTGCTTATACTGTGACTGTATTAAAGGGATTCTGTCACATAAGCACTGCATATACTGTGACTGTATTAAAGGGACTCTGTCACATAAGCACTGCGTATACTGTGACTGTATTAAACACTGCTTATACTGTGACTGTATTAAAGGGACTCTGTCCCATAAGCACTGCTTATACTGTGACTGTATTAAAGGGACTCTGTCCCATAAGCACTGCTTATGCAGGTTGAGTATCCCTTATCCAAAATGCTTGGGATCATTTTCACCAAAATGATATATTAAATCATCTCAGCTCTCATGAAATCCAGTAATGTAAACACTGCATAGCGATAATAAATCCCTGTTACTGTATAGAGATAATAAATCACTGTTACTGTATAGAGCAAATAAATCCCTGTTACTGTATAGAGATAATAAATCCCTGTTACTGTATAGAGATAATAAATCACAGTTACTGTATAGAGATAATAAATCACTGTTACTGTATAGCGATAATAAATCACTGTTACTGTATAGAAATAATACATCCCTGTTACTGTATAGAGCAAATAAATCCCTGTTACTGTATAGAGATAATAAATCCCTGTTACTGTATAGAGATAATAAATCCCTGTTACTGTATAGAAATAATAAATCCCTGTTACTGTATAGAGATAATAAATCCCTGTTACTGTATAGAGATAATAAATCCCTGTTACTGTATAGCGATAATAAATCCCTGTTACTGTATAGAGATAATAAATCACTGTTACTGTATAGAGATAATAAATCACTGTTACTGTATAGAGATAATAAATCACTGTTTCTGTATAGAGTAAATAAATCCCTGTTACTGTATAGAGATAATAAATCCCTGTTACTGTATAGAGATAATAAATCACTGTTACTGTATAGAGTAAATAAATCCCTGTTACTGTATAGAGATAATAAATCCCTGTTACTGTATAGAGATAATAAATCCCTGTTACTGTATAGAGTAAATAAATCCCTGTTACTGTATAGAGATAATAAATCCCTGTTACTGTATAGAGATAATAAATCCCTGTTACTGTATAGAGCAGATAACAGATAATTTTGTATAACGGATCATTTTGGATAACGGATCATTTTGTATGACGGATCATTTTGGATAACGGATCATTTTGTATGACGGATCATTTTGGATAACGGATCATTTTGGATAACGGATCATTTTGGATAACGGATCATTTTGGATAACGGATCATTTTGGATAACGGATCATTTTGTATGACGGATCATTTTGGATAACGGATCATTTTGGATAACGGATCATTTTGGATAACGGATCATTTTGGATATCTATAGTAATGGAGGCTCAGCTGCCTTTGCCTGTAGAAATCAAATCAGGTGGGTATTAGAATGAAATAAGAAAGGGGTAGTTTGGAAATGAAATACATTTTATATCTCATTGAACTGTAATGACAGAAAGCCAGCTGTGTCAGAATACCATCTACTGCCCCTACAGGCCACACAGAAAACTGCATCTCAGTCCTTAGCTAACCCTCTGCTAATATATTTATAGCAGTCTATTTATAAAACACTGTATCACTAGTGTGCGACTGTAGTTACAATGGGAGTATATACAGAATCAATACAGTGCTGTATAATGCATTATGTAAAATGTGTGTGGAGATGTATAGTGCAGTATGGACGTGTGGTGCTGTATGCGGAGTTGTATAATGCAGTATGGACGTGTGGTTCTGTATGCGGAGTTGTATAGTGCAGTATGGGCGTGTGGTGCTGTGTGTGGAGTTGTATAGTGCAGTATGGACGTGTGGTGCTGTATGTGGAGTTGTATAGTGCAGTATGGACATGTGGTTCTGTATGTGGAGTTGTATAGTGCAGTATGGACGTGTGGTTCTGTATGTGGAGTTATATAGTGCAGTATGGACGTGTGGTTCTGTATGCGGAGTTGTATAATGCAGTATGGACGTGTGGTTCTTTATGTGGAGTTATATAGTGCAGTATGGACGTGCGGTGCTGTGTGTGGAGTTGTATAGTGCAGTATGGACGTGTGGTTCTGTATGTGGAGTTGTATAGTGCAGTATGGACATGTGGTTCTGTATGTGGAGTTGTATAGTGCAGTATGGACGTGTGGTGCTGTGTGTGGAGATGTATAGTGCAGTATGGACGTGTGGTGCTGTGTGTGGAGTTGCAAAATGCAGTATGGATTTGTGGTGCTGTGTGTGGAGTTGTATAATGCAGTATGGACGTGTGGTTCTGTATGTGGAGTTATATAGTGCAGTATGGACGTGTGGTTCTGTATGTGGAGTTGTATAGTGCAGTATGGACATGTGGTTCTGTATGTGGAGTTGTATAGTGCAGTATGGACGTGTGGTGCTGTGTGTGGAGTTGTATAGTGCAGTATGGACGTGTGGTGCTGTATGTGGGGTTGTATAGTGCAGTATGGACGTGTGGTGCTGTGTGTGGAGTTGTATAGTGCAGTATGGACATGTGGTGCTGTGTGTGGAGTTGTATAGTGCAGTATGGACGTGTGGTGCTGTGTGTGGAGTTGTATAGTGCAGTATGGACGTGTGGTGCTGTATGTGGAGTTGTATAGTGCAGTATGGACGTGTGGTGCTGTATGTGGAGTTGTATAGTGCAGTATGGACGTGTGGTGCTGTGTGTGGAGTTGTATAGTGCAGTATGGACGTGTGGTGCTGTATGTGGAGTTGTATAGTGCAGTATGGACGTGTGGTGCTGTGTGTGGAGATGTATAGTGCAGTATGGACGTGTGGTGCTCTGTGTGGAGTTGTATAGTGCAGTATGGACGTGTGGTGCTGTGTGTGGAGTTGTATAGTGCAGTATGGACATCTGGTGCTGTGTGTGGAGTTGTATAGTGCAGTATGGACGTGTGGTGCTGTATGTGGGGTTGTATAGTGCAGTATGGACATGTGGTGCTGTGTGTGGAGTTGTATAGTGCAGTATGGACATGTGGTGCTGTATGCGGAGTTGTATAGTGCAGTATGGACGTGTGGGGCTGTGAGTGGAGTTATATAGTGCAGTATGGACGTGTGGTGCTGTATGTGGGGTTGTATAGAGCAGTATGGACGTGTGGTGCTGTATGTGGAGTTGTATAGTGCAGTATGGACATGTGGTGCTGTGTGTGGAGTTGTATAGTGCAGTATGGACATTTGGTGCTGTATGCGGAGTTGTATAGTGCAGTATGGACGTGTGGGGCTGTGAGTGGAGTTGTAGAGTGCAGTATGGACGTGTGGTGCTGTGTGTGGAGTTGTATAGTGCAGTATGGACGTGTGGTGCTGTGTGTGGAGTTGTATAGTGCAGTATGGACGTGTGGTGCTGTGTGTGGAGATGTATAGTGCAGTATGGACGTGTGGTGCTGTGTGTGGAGTTGTATAGTGCAGTATGGACGTGTGGTGCTGTGTGTGGAGTTGTATAGTGCAGTATGGACGTGTGGTGCTGTGTGTGGAGTTGTATAGTGCAGTATGGACGTGTGGTGCTGTGTGTGGAGATGTATAGTGCAGTATGGACGTGTGGTGCTCTATGTGGAGTTGTATAGTGCAGTATGGACGTGTGGTGCTGTGTGTGGAGTTGTATAGTGCAGTATGGACATCTGGTGCTGTGTGTGGAGTTGTATAGTGCAGTATGGACGTGTGGTGCTGTGTGTGGAGTTGTATAGTGCAGTATGGACGTGTGGTGCTGTGTGTGGAGTTGTATAGTGCAGTATGGACGTGTGGTGCTGTGTGTGGAGTTGTATAGTGCAGTATGGACGTGTGGTGCTGTATGTGGGGTTGTATAGTGCAGTATGGACGTGTGGTGCTGTATGTGGGGTTGTATAGTGCAGTATGGACGTGTGGTGATGTCTGTGGAGTTGTATAGTGCAGTATGGACGTGTGGTGCTGTGTGTGGAGTTGTATAGTGCAGTATGGACGCGCGGTGCTGTGTGTGGAGTTGTATAGTGCAGTATGGATGTCTGGTGCTGTGTGTGGAGTTGTATAGTGCAGTATGGACGTGCGGTGCTGTGTGTGGAGTTGTATAGTGCAGTATGGACGTGTGGTGCTGTATGTGGAGTTGTATAGTGCAGTATGGACGTGTGGGGCTGTGTGTGGAGTTGTATAGTGCAGTATGGACGTGTGGTGCTGTGTGTGGAGTTGTATAGTGCAGTATGGACGTGTGGTGCTGTGTGTGGAGTTGTATAGTGCAGTATGGACGTGTGGTGCTGTGTGTGGAGTTGTATAGTGCAGTATGGACGTGTGGTGCTGTATGTGGGGTTGTATAGTGCAGTATGGACATGTGGTGCTGTGTGTGGAGTTGTATAGTGCAGTATGGACATGTGGTGCTGTATGCGGAGTTGTATAGTGCAGTATGGACGTGTGGGGCTGTGAGTGGAGTTATATAGTGCAGTATGGACGTGTGGTTCTGTATGTGGGGTTGTATAGAGCAGTATGGACGTGTGGTGCTGTATGTGGAGTTGTATAGTGCAGTATGGACATGTGGTGCTGTGTGTGGAGTTGCATAGTGCAGTATGGACATTTGGTGCTGTATGCGGAGTTGTATAGTGCAGTATGGACGTGTGGGGCTGTGAGTGGAGTTGTAGAGTGCAGTATGGACGTGTGGTGCTGTGTGTGGAGTTGTATAGTGCAGTATGGACGTGTGGGGCTGTGAGTGGAGTTGTATAGTGCAGTATGGACGTGTGGGGCTGTGAGTGGAGTTATATAGTGCAGTATGGACGTGTGGTGATGTGAGTGGAGTTATATAGTGCAGTATGGACGTGTGGTGATGTGTGTGGAGTTGTATAGTGCAGTATGGACGTGTGGTGCTGTATGTGGGGTTCTATAGTGCAGTATGGACGTGTGGTGCTGTGTGGAGCTATAGGAAGCTAAATGGATCTATACAGTGTTTCATGGAGCTATGTGGTGCTCTGTGGAGCCATTTAAGGTGCTGTATGGATATTTATGGTTCCTTCTTGATGTATGAGCTGCTGTGTGGAACTATACAATGATGTATACAGTTGTGCAGTGCTGTATGGAGCTATAGGATTTATACAGCTTAATATGGAGCTATACAGTGTTATTTTGCACCATTGATTGCTGTATGGGGAGCTAGAAAACCTACAACATATCATCTAGGAGTATATAGCTTTATCATCTAGATAGCTTTACGCGATATATAGGCTACATGGAGCCATAAGGTGATGCATGGAACTATATGTTTCTATTTGAAGCTATATGCTGCTTTATGGAGCTATAGGTTGCTATATGGTGCCATAAGGTGCTGAATGGAGCTACAGGGTGCTTTACTAAGCTATAGGGTTCTGTATGGAGCCATAAGGTGCTGTGTGAAGCTATAGGGAGGCTGTATGGAGCTAACGGGTGCTGTATGGCACTATCAACTGCAGTATAGAGCTATAAGGAGTTGTATAGAGTTAAAAGATGCTATATAACACTATAGGGTGCTCTAATGAGCTATAAGATTCTGTTTAGAACTATAATGAGTTGTTTAGAGCTATAGGATTCTGTATAGAGCTATAAGGTGTTGTAGAGAGCTATAGGTTATGATATAGTGCTATAAGGTACTACTTAGAGCTATAGGATGCTATATGGAGTTGTATAGTGGAAGGTTTCTCTCTCATTTCTTCCTGAGACACAGAAATGGGCAGTGAAAATGAAAAAAACATCATTTTGGCAAAATAAATCAGAGTAAACATGAAAGCAAGGGGTGCTGGGAGGGACTGGACCAGCGCCAGATAACAGAAAGCAAGTGACATCACAGGACGCAGCTTGGAGCAGCCACATATAAACCACAACTCAGGGGGTAAATAAGGACGAGGAGAGATCAGCCCCCCTGACTGCCTGCGTCATATATACAGCCCCCTGACTGCCTGCGTCATATATACAGCCCCCCCTGACTGCCTGCGTCATATATACAGCCCCCTGACTGCCTGTGTCATATATACAGCCCCCTGACTGCCTGCGTCATATATACAGCCCCCTGACTGCCTGCGTCATATATACAGCCCCCTGACTGCCTGTGTCATATATACAGCCCCCCCTGACTGCCTGCGTCATATATACAGCCCCCCCTGACTGCCTGCGTCATATATACAGCCCCCTGACTGCCTGTGTCATATATACAGCCCCCCCTGACTGCCTGCGTCATATATACAGCCCCCTGACTGCCTGTGTCATATATACAGCCCCCCCTGACTGCCTGCGTCATATATACAGCCCCTGACTGCCTGCGTCATATATACAGCCCCCTGACTGCCTGTGTCATATATACAGCCCCCCCTGACTGCCTGCGTCATATATACAGCCCGACTGCCTGCGTCATATATACAGCCCGACTGCCTGCGTCATATATACAGCCCCCCCTGACTGCCTGCGTCATATATACAGCCCCCTGACTGCCTGTGTCATATATACAGCCCCCCCTGACTGCCTGCGTCATATATACAGCCCCTGACTGCCTGCGTCATATATACAGCCCCCTGACTGCCTGCGTCATATATACAGCCCCCTGACTGCCTGCGTCATATACACAGCCCCCCTGACTGCCTGCGTCATATATACAGCCCCCTGACTGCCTGCGTCATAATATACAGCCCCCTGACTGCCTGCGTCATATATACAGCCCCCTGACTGCCTGCGTCATAATATACAGCCCCCTGACTGCCTGCGTCATATATACAGCCCCCCCTGACTGCCTGCGTCATATATACAGCCCCCTGACTGCCTGCGTCATAATATACAGCCCCCTGACTGCCTGCGTCATATATACAGCCCCTGACTGCCTGCGTCATATACACAGCCCCCCTGACTGCCTGCGTCATATATACAGCCCCCCTGACTGCCTGCGTCATATATACAGCCCCCTGACTGCCTGCGTCATATATACAGCCCCCCCGACTGCCTGCGTCATATATACTGCCCCCCCGACTGCCTGCGTCATATATACAGCCCCCTCGACTGCCTGCATCATATATACAGCCCCCTGACTGCCTGCGTCATATTTACAGCCCCCCCCCGACTGCCTGCATCATATATACAGCCCCCCCCCGACTGCCTGCATCATATATACAGCCCCCCTGACTGCCTGTGTCATATATACAGCCCCCCGACTTCCACGATTAGAGCAAAGTGACAGAACACCCCTGTGATGTCATAATAGAGCAAAGTGACAGAACACCCCTGTGATGTCATAATAGATCAAAGTTACAGAACACCCCTGTGACGTCATAATAGATCAAAGTGACAGAACACCCCTGTGATGTCATAATAGAGCAAAGTGACAGAACACCCCTGTGATGTCATAATAGAGCAAAGTGACAGAACACCCCTGTGATGTCATAATAGAGCAAAGTGACAGAACACCGCTGTGATGTCATAATAGAGCAAAGTGACAGAACACCGCTGTGATGTCATAATAGAGCAAAGTGACAGAACACCCCTGTGATGTCATAATAGAGCAAAGTGACAGAACACCGCTGTGATGTCATAATAGAGCAAAGTGACAGAACACCCCTGTGATGTCATAATAGAGCAAAGTGACAGAACACCGCTGTGATGTCATAATAGAGCAAAGTGACAGAACACCGCTGTGATGTCATAATAGAGCAAAGTGACAGAACACCGCTGTGATGTCATAATAGAGCAAAGTGACAGAACACCCCTGTGATGTCATAATAGAGCAAAGTGACAGAACACCGCTGTGATGTCATAATAGAGCAAAGTGACAGAACACCCCTGTGATGTCATAATAGAGCAAAGTGACAGAACACCCCTGTCATGTCTTTTGAGCGCAGATTTGTGTGACTCAGTAGCATGTTAAACCCATTGCTGTCTGGTGCCACTAGACTTGAAGGGGGAGGTATGGCCAACCCCTTGGCACTGAAGGGGGTAACAAGCCGGTCCTTTCCTCCCGCTCTGTATAATAGCCGGCAGTCACCCCATTTAACCCCACAAGCAGCAGCTACAGGTGGAGGAAACACTCTGCAGGAGGCAAATCCCCCCACCCTGCAATCACCCAGGGGGGCACACCAGTCACCTCTTACAGCTAATGCCAGGCCTGAGCCAGATCTCAAGGGCAGACATGGCAGACACAAGGAAAATACATGGTGGGTGGGGAGGGGGCAGACAGACCGCTGCCCATGTACAGAAGGATTCAGGGGTAAAAAGTTCAATTTGCCCTCCCTCTCCCTAGAGCCAGTCTACAGATACAGGGAGGGCACTGAACTCCATGGCCCTGCCACCCCCAGTGATGTGCAGTAACCCCCACAGTGCATGCCATCCCTGAAACCCCAAACCAACAGATAATGGGCACTGCAGATAACCTCTCTGCACACCTAGCATGGCCACATGAAAGGATGCCACAGCCCCCTGTATACAGTGTGTATGGGCAGTGCCCAGATCAGGCTTTATGCAGTGTGCATGGCATATAAAGGGTGCAGTGCCCAGATCAGGCTGTATGCAGTGTGCATGGCATATAAAGGGTGCAGTGCCCCCAGATCAGGCTGTATGCAGTGTGCATGGCATATAAAGGGTGCAGTGCCCAGATCAGGCTGTATGCAGTGTGCATGGCATATAAAGGGTGCAGTGCCCAGATCAGGCTGTATGCATGGCATATAAAGGGTGCAGTGCCCAGATCAGGCTGTATGCATGGCATATAAAGGTTGCAGTGCCCAGATCAGGCTGTATGCATGGCATATAAAGGGTGCAGTGCCCCCCAGATCAGGCTGTATGCAGTGTGCATGGCATATAAAGGGTGCAGTGCCCCCAGATCAGGCTGTATGCATGGCATATAAAGGGTGCAGTGCCCAGATCAGGCTGTATGCAGTGTGCATGGCATATAAAGGGTGCAGTGCCCAGATCAGGCTGTATGCAGTGTGCATGGCATATAAAGGGTGCAGTGCCCAGATCAGGCTGTGTGCATGGCATATAAAGGGTGCAGTGCCCCCAGATCAGGCTGTATGCAGTGTGCATGGCATATAAAGGGTGCAGTGCCCAGATCAGGCTGTATGCATGGCATATAAAGGGTGCAGTGCCCAGATCAGGCTGTATGCAGTGTGCATGGCATATAAAGGGTGCAGTGCCCAGATCAGGCTGTGTGCATGGCATATAAAGGGTGCAGTGCCCCCAGATCAGGCTGTATGCAGTGTGCATGGCATATAAAGGGTGCAGTGCCCAGATCAGGCTGTATGCATGGCATATTAAGGGTGCAGTGCCCCCAGATCAGGCTGTATGCAGTGTGCATGGCATATAAAGGGTGCAGTGCCCAGATCAGGCTGTATGTATGGCATATAAAGGGTGCAGTGCCCCCAGATCAGGCTGTATGCAGTGTGCATGGCATATAAAGGGTGCAGTGCCCAGATCAGGCTGTATGTATGGCATATAAAGGGTGCAGTGCCCCCAGATCAGGCTGTATGCAGTGTGCATGGCATATAAAGGGTGCAGTGCCCCCAGATCAGGCTGTATGCAGTGTGCATGGCATATAAAGGGTGCAGTGCCCCCAGATCAGGCTGTATGCATGGCATATAAAGGGTGCAGTGCCCCCAGATCAGGCTGTATGCAGTGTGCATGGCATATAAAGGGTGCAGCGCCCCCCAGATCAGGCTGTATTAAGGGGTGTCAGTGTACTTACCCCAGGCCGGTGTATGGAGGTTGCTGGGGGGTCCTATGCCCGTGCTGTGTCCCCCCGCTGCTGCCTGCGCTGCCTCCTTCCTCCAGCGGTCACACAGCACTGCAGCCAGACTGGGGAGGTGGGAGGCGCTGGGTCCTAGCGCTCAACTCATTCTACACACTGCATTCTCTTCCAGCCTCACTGGGGCTGCTCAATAAGCAGTGAACCTGGAGGAATCCGGCATCATCAGCCCATTCTCCACCCTGCCTGGCTCCTGTGCTCCACTAGGAATGCCTGACTCATGCACTTCACTTTCTAGTGAATAAAATCCATTATATTCACACTGCACTGAGACCCACTGCACTCACTCACTGTATACATACATATTGTGTATGTTATTACAGGTTACGGGGTAATGTCAGCGGGGTTATGTTATTACAGGTTACGGGGTAATGTCGGCGAGGGTTATGTTATTACAGGTTACGGGGTAATGTCGGCGGGGGTTATGTTATTACAGGTTACGGGGTAATGTCGGCGGGGGTTATGTTATTACAGGTTACGGGGTAATGTCGGCGGGGTTATGTTATTACAGGTTACGGGTAATGTCAGAGGGGGTTATGTTATTACAGGTTACGGGGTAATGTCGGCGGGGGTTATGTTATTACAGGTTACGGGGTAATGTCGGCGGGGGTTATGTTATTACAGGTTACGGGGTAATGTCGGCGGGGGTTATGTTATTACAGGTTACGGGGTAATGTCGGCGGGGGTTATGTTATTACAGGTTACGGGTAATGTCGGCGGGGTTATGTTATTACAGGTTACAGGGTAATGTCGGCGGGGTTATGTTATTACAGGTTACGGGTAATGTCAGCGGGGGTTATGTTATTACAGGTTACGGGGTAATGTCGGCGGGGGTTATGTTATTACAGGTTACGGGGTAATGTCAGCGGGGGTTATGTTATTACAGGTTACGGGGTAATGTCAGCGGGGGTTATGTTATTACAGGTTACGGGGTAATGTCAGCGGGGAGTTATGTTATTACGGGTTACGCTGTAATGTCAGCGGGGGTTATGTTATTACAGGTTACGGGGTAATGTCAGCGGGGGTTATGTTATTACAGGTTACAGGATAAAGTCAGCGGGGAGTTATGTTATTACGGGTTACGCTGTAATGTCAGCGGGGGTTATGTTATTACAGGTTACGCGGTAATGTCAGCGGGGGTTATGTTATTACAGGTTACGGGGTAATGTCGGCGGGGGTTATGCTATTATGGGTTACGGGGTAATGTCGGCGGGGGTTATGCTATTATGGGTTACGGGGTAATGTCAGCGGGGGTTATGTTATTACAGGTTACGGGGTAATGTCAGCGGGGAGTTATGTTATTACAGGTTACGGGGTAATGTCAGCGGGGAGTTATGTTATTACAGGTTACGGGGTAATGTCAGCAGGGGCTATGTTATTACAGGTTACGGGGTAATGTCAGCGGGGGTTATGTTAATACAGGTTACGGGGTAATGTCAGCGGGGGTGTTGTTATTACAGGTTACGGGGTAATGTCGGCGAGGGTTATGTTATTACAGGTTACGGGGTAATGTCAGCGGGGTTATGTTATTACAGGTTACGGGGTAATGTCGGCGGGGGTTATGTTATTACAGGTTACGGGGTAATGTCGGCGGGGGTTATGTTATTACAGTTTACGGGGTAATGTCGGCGGGGGTTATGTTATTACAGGTTACGGGGTAATGTCGGCGGGGGTTATGTTATTACAGGTAACGGGGTAATGTCGGCGGGGGTTATGTTATTACAGGTTACGGGGTAATGTCGGCGGGGGTTATGTTATTACAGGTTACGGGGTAATGTCGGCGGGGTTATGTTATTACAGGTTACGGGGTAATGTCGGCGGGGGTTATGGTATTACAGGTTACGGGGTAATGTCAGCGGGGGTTATGTTATTACAGGTTACGGGGTAATGTCGGCGGGGGTTATGTTATTACAGGTTACGGGGTAATGTCGGCGGGGGTTATGTTATTACAGGTTACGGGTAATGTCGGCGGGGTTATGTTATTACAGGTTACAGGGTAATGTCGGCGGGGTTATGTTATTACAGGTTACGGGTAATGTCAGAGGGGGTTATGTTATTACAGGTTACGGGGTAATGTCAGCGGCGGTTATGCTATTACGGGTTACGGGGTAATGTCAGCGGGGAGTTATGTTATTACAGGTTACGGGGTAATGTCGGCGGGGTTATGTTATTACGGGTTACGGGGTAATGTCGGCGGGGTTATGTTATTATGGGTTACATCAAGACCAAATCCAGTTATATCCTGACCCAGGTAAATTCATATAAGTATCTTGGCATGTGGCTAGATCCAAACGTATCCTTTGGTCTCCATATTGATAAGCTTGTGTCAAAGCTATATCCTAGGATCGGCTTTCTGTATAGAAACAAATCTAACCTAGATTCCACGGTAAGGAAACGCATTGTGCAGCAAATGTTAATGCCGATCTTGGACTATAGATATGTTGTGTATGATTCAGCCCCGCAGACCCATCTCGGTAAACTCGACACTCTTTACAATACATTGTGTCATTTTGCACTACAGTGCGATTATAACACTAATCACTAGACATGTGCATTCGTTTTCGGACAAATACATTTTCGACCAAAAATAGCATTTTCGTTCATTCGTTTGAAAAACGAATAACGAAAATGCTAAGCTAACGAAAGCCGAATGACCGAATGGTTAATAAACGAAAATCATTCGTTCATCCGTAGTACTATTGGAATTCTATAAGCCGAAATAGAGTCGGTTTATAGAATACAATAGCATAGTACACTACATTCCATAAACTGACATAATGAACGACTTTCGGTTTATGGAATGCATGTAAGTCTATTGGCATTCTATAAACCGACTCTATTTTGGTTTATAGTATAGCCAATACTATAGCACGAATGAACGAATGATTTTCGTTTATTATATTAAACCATTCGTTCATTCGTTCAACTTCAAAGCATTTGCCATTTACTACTACACACATGCAATTTATAAGCCGAAAGTCTTTAAATCGAACGTTCGGTTTATAGACTTTCGGCTTATGGAATACATGTAATACTATGGGCTTTCTATAAACCGAAACAGAGTCCCCATTCATAAATTTTTATGAATGGAGACTCTGTTTCTGATTATAGAAAGCCAATAGTACTATTACATGTATTCCAAATGACGAAAATCTATAAACCGAACGTTGTTCGGTTTATAGATTTTCGGTTTATGGGATACTATTAGGTCAATTGATTTGTTCAAACGAATGTAACGAAACGAAAATAATGAACGAATTTCGTCCGAAACAAATGTAGTAATAAATTAAATTCATTTTAGACGAAATAAATATTATTTTCATCCGAATGAACGAAAACGAAACGAAAATATTTTCGTTTTGCACATGTCTACTCATCACTGTAAAATGATAAAAGCATTAAACTGGCTGACGCTTGCCTCCAGGCGCACTCTCCACCTAGGTTGCTTAGTGCATAACCACTTCTCTGGAAACCCACCCCCCTACCTGAGCAGCATGCTCACTCTTACTCCCCCTCTACCTGAGCAGCATGCTCACTCTTACTCCCCCCCTACCTGAGCGGCACGCCCACTCTTACTCCCCCTCTACCTGAGCGGCATGCTCACTCTTACTCCCCCCCTACCTGAGTGGCATGCTCACTCTTACTCCCCCTCTACCTGAGCAGCATGATCACTCTTACTCCCCCTCTACCTGAGTGGCATGCTCACTCTTACTCCCCCTCTACCTGTGCGGCATTCTCACACTTACTCCCCCTCTACCTGAGCGCCACGCTCACTCTTACTCGCCCCCTACCTGAGCGGCATGCTCACTCTTACTCCCCCTCTACCTGAGCGGCATGCTTACTCTTACTCCCCCCCTACCTGAGCGGCATGCTCACTCTTACTCCCCCTCTACCCGAGCAGCATGATCACTCTTACTCCCCCTCTACCTGAGTGGCATGCTCCCTCTTACTCCCCCCTCTACCTGAGTGGCATGCTCACTCTTACTCCCCCTCTACCTGAGCGCCACGCTCACTCTTACTCGCCCCCTACCTGAGCGGCACGCCCACTCTTACTCCTCTACCTGAGCAGCATGATCACTCTTACTCCCCCCCTACCTGAGCGGCATGCTCACTATTACTCCCCCTCTACCCGAGCAGCATGATCACTCTTACTCCCCCTCTACCTGAGTGGCATGCTCACTCTTACTCCCCATCTACCTGAGCGGCATGCTCCCTCTTACTCCCCCTCTACCTGAGTGGCATGCTCACTCTTACTCCCCATCTACCTGAGCGGCATGCTCCCTCTTACTCCCCCTCTACCTGAGCAGCATGCTCACTCTTACTCCCCCTCTACCTGAGCGGCATGCTCGCTCTTACTCCCCCTCTACCTGAGCAGCATGCTCACTCTTACTCCCCCTCTACCTGAGCGGCATGCTCACTCTTACTCCCCCTCTACCTGAGCGGCATGCTCACTCTTACTCCCCCTCTACCTGAGCGGCATGCTCACTCTTACTCCCCCTCTATCTGAGCGGCATGCTCCCTCTTACTCCCTCTCTACCTGAGCGGCATGCTCACTCTTACTCCCCCTCTACCTGAGTGGCATGCTCACTCTTACTCCCCATCTACCTGAGCGGCATGCTCCCTCTTACTCCCCCTCTACCTGAGTGGCATGCTCACTCTTACTCCCCCTCTACCTGAGCAGCATGCTCACTCTTACTCCCCCTCTACCTGAGCGGCATGCTCACTATTACTCCCCCTCTTCCCGAGCAGCATGATCACTCTTACTCCCCCTCTACCTGAGTGGCATGCTCACTCTTACTCCCCATCTACCTGAGCAGCATGCTCACTCTTACTCCCCCTCTACCTGAGTGGCATGCTCACTCTTACTCCCCATCTACCTGAGCAGCATGCTCACTCTTACTCCCCCTCTACCTGAGTGGCATGCTCCCTCTTACTCCCTCTCTACCTGAGCGGCATGCTCACTCTTACTCCCCCTCTACCTGAGCGGCATGCTCCCTCTTACTCCCCCTCTACCTGAGCAGCATGCTCACTCTTACCCCCCCTCTATCTGAGCGGCATGCTCCCTCTTACTCCCCCTCTACCTGAGTGGCATGCTCCCTCTTACTCCCCATCTACCTGAGCGGCATGCTCACTATTACTCCCCCTCTACCCGAGCAGCATGATCACTCTTACTCCCCCTCTACCTGAGTGGCATGCTCACTCTTACTCCCCATCTACCTGAGCGGCATGCTCCCTCTTACTCCCCCTCTACCTGAGCAGCATGCTCACTCTTACTCCCCCTCTACCTGAGCGGCATGCTCACTCTTACTCCCCCTCTATCTGAGTGGCATGCTCACTCTTACTCCCCCTCTACCTGAGCGGCATGCTCACTCTTACTCCCCACCCCCCACACCTGAGCGGCATGCTCACTCTTACTCCCCACCCCCCACACCTGAGTGGCATGCTCACTCTTACTCCCCCTCTACCTGAGCGGCATGCTCACTCTTACTCCCCACCCCCCACACCTGAGCGGCATGCTCACTCTTACTCCCCACCCCCCACACCTGAGTGGCATGATCACTCTTACTCCCCCCTACCTGAGCGGCATGCTCACTCTTACTCCCCCCTCTACCTGAGTGGCATGCTCACTCTTACTCCCCCCCTACCTGAGTGGCATGCTCACTCTTACTCCCCCTCTACCTGAGCGGCATGCTCCCTCTTACTCCCCCTCTACCAGAGCAGCATGCTCACTCTTACTCTCTGCACATCCTACAATCTCAGATCCTGCACGGCCCCTCACTAGTGATCCCTCACTTAAAAAAGGAAGCAGTTTGAGGTGTGTTCTCTTTCAGAGCTCCTCACATGTGGAATCAGCCTCCCTGATTCTGCCAAATCATCGGCTAGTCTAAAATCACAGAAAATGAGTGTCTCTCAAACCCTCAAAACAGATTGGACCTGTTATTAGTTTACAAGCTTCTATATATACTGTATATTGACAGGGGGGATATGATAGAAACATTTAAATACATAAAGGGAATCAACACATTAAAGGAAGAGAGTATATTTAAAAGAAGAAAAACTACCACAACTAGAGGACATAGTCTTAAATTAGAGGGCAACGATTTAAACGTAATATCAGGAAGTATTACATTACTGAGAGGGTAGTGGATGTATGGAATAGCCTGCCAGCAGAAGTGGTAGAGGTAAACACAGTCAAGGAGTTTAAGCATGCGTGGGATAGACACAAGGCTATCCTAGCTATAAGACCGGGAACAGGGGACTAATAAAAGTACTAAAAAAATAATAATTGGGCAGACTAGATGGACCGAATGGTTCTTATCTGCCGACACATTCTATGTTTCTATGCAGGGCCGGTGCAAAGATTTCCGTCCACACAGGCGAAGGTGCATTTTGGTGCCCCCCTCCTCTGACACCACCTACCCTCCATACATTTTATATATATAAAAGTATAATGTATAGCGTGGAAAATAAATACTCAAAATATTCAACTCGCATGCTCTAAATTTGTCACACATTGACACCCTTAAACACAAGTCACACACGGAGACACACTTACCAGTTACACACACACACCCTTACACAGACACAGTGACACACTTACACACACACACCCTTACACAGACACAGTGACACAATTACACCCTTACACAGTGACACACTTACACAAACACACACCCTTACACAGACACAGTGACACACACACCCTTACACTGACACAGTGACACACTTACACACACCCTTACACAGAAAGTGACACACTTACACACACCCTTACCAATTACACACACACATTGACACACATAACCTGAGACACACTATTTTGCCACTCAATATGCCAGTATTTAGCCACTCTATATGCCATTTAATATGCCAGGATTTAGCCACTCAATATGTGAGGATCTTGCCCCTCAATATGCCAGGATTTTGCCCCTCAATATGCCAGGATTTTGCCCCTCAACATGTCAGGATCTTGCCCCTCAATATGACAGGATTTTGCCCCTCAATATGTGAGGATCTTGCCCCTCAATATGCCAGGATTTTGCCCCTCAATATGTCAGGATATTGCCAATTAATATGCCAGGGTATTGCCACTTAATATGCCAGGATATTGCCAATTAATATGCCAGGGTATTGCCACTTAATATGCCAGGATATTGCCAATTAATATGCCAGGGTATTGCCAATTAATATGCCAGGATTTTGACCCTCAATATGCCAGGATTTTGACCCTCAGTATGCTCATTATGCCACCCTCCTCCCCCCTTCCCCAGTATTTACCTCCTTGCTGCTGTCTCCCGGTGCAGGTCCGTGGCTGTGAGGGAAGCGTTGTGCGCTCCTCTCCAGCTGCGCGGTTTCAATAAAGTTTGTTAAAAAAAATGCGACTGGAGTCACTCTGTTGGCATTTTTTTTTAAACAAACTTTATTGAAGCCGTGTGGAGGGGAGCGCACAACGCTTCCCTCACAGCCACGGACCTGCACAGCAGCAAGGAAGGAGGTAAGTAAACGGGCCTGGGGGCGCGGGTGATTTTCCCGTCCCCCCATGGGGCGCCTTACCGTAGCGCCGGCCCTGTGTACATTACCCTGTGATTTACCCTGTATGTTCACCTTCCTTCTGGACTGAGTCCCCAGGACATACCTGAAAACAAGAGAAATCGCAATGTATTCTTCCTGGTAAAACACTTTGTAAATAAAATAAAATGTTAACCCTTTAATTTCCCGGTGTAATGCAGCCAGTGAGTATGATTTTAGCATCAAGTGATAACATATGAGACATTTCTTCTCTTATATCCCCTGCAGCTGAATCATAACCCTGCATTTCACACATAGGACAAGTGTTTCCTCTATCTCTCTGCAGGAACAAGCTGTCCTCCCTCCAATAATAACTATTAACTTAATCTGTGTAGTCAATTTCCTGTGTAATCTTGTCTCCTGGTTTAACCTCCACAGATCCCTCCTCCACTGCGTTTGATAACAGTGTTTATCCAGTGCTGAGGAGAAAGAAAATGGAAATGTAACATTGTGTAGACATTTTATATAAATAGGATTTAATGAAAGAATACAAATAAAGCACCTTATTGAGTCCTCTTTGCTCTGTATAGCTCTATCAGGGGCGGACATGTTGTTTAGAATCTTTGCTCTGTATAGCTCTATCAGGGGCGGACATGTTGTTTAGAATCTGTGCTCTGTATAGCTCTATCAGGGGGTGGACATGTTGTTTAGAATCTTTGCTCTGTATAGCTCTATCAGGGGGCGGATATGTTGTTTAGAATCTGTGCTCTGTATAGCTCTATCAGGGGGTGGACATGTTGTTTAGAATCTTTGCTCTGTATAGCTCTATCAGGGGGCAGACATGTTGTTTAGAATCTGTGCTCTGTATAGCTCTATCAGGGGGTGGACATGTTGTTTAGAATCTTTGCTCTGTATAGCTCTATCAGGGGGCGGATATGTTGTTTAGAATCTGTGCTCTGTATAGCTCTATCAGGGGGTGGACATGTTGTTTAGAATCTTTGCTCTGTATAGCTCTATCAGGGGACGGACATGTTGTTTAGAATCTTTGCTCTGTATAGCTCTATCAGTGGGCGGACATGTTGTTTAGAATCTTTGCTCTGTATAGCTCTATCAGGGGGTGGACATGTTGTTTAGAATCTTTGCTCTGTATAGCTCTATCAGGGGGCGGATATGTTGTTTAGAATCTGTGCTCTGTATAGCTCTATCAGGGGGTGGACATGTTGTTTAGAATCTTTGCTCTGTATAGCTCTATCAGGGGGCGGACATGTTGTTTAGAATCTGTGCTCTGTATAGCTCTATCAGGGGGTGGACATGTTGTTTAGAATCTTTGCTCTGTATAGCTCTATCAGGGGGCGGATATGTTGTTTAGAATCTGTGCTCTGTATAGCTCTATCAGGGGGTGGACATGTTGTTTAGAATCTTTGCTCTGTATAGCTCTATCAGGGGGCGGACATGTTGTTTAGAATCTGTGCTCTGTATAGCTCTATCAGGGGGTGGACATGTTGTTTAGAATCTTTGCTCTGTATAGCTCTATCAGGGGGCGGACATGTTGTTTAGAATCTGTGCTCTGTATAGCTCTATCAGGGGGTGGACATGTTGTTTAGAATCTTTGCTCTGTATAGCTCTATCAGGGGACGGACATGTTGGTTAGAATCTTTGCTCTGTATAACTCTATCAGGGGCGGACATGTTGTTTAGAATCTTTGCTCTGTATAGCTCTATCAGGGGACGGACATGTTGGTTAGAATCTTTGCTCTGTATAGTTCTATCAGGGGGCGGACATGTTGTTTAGAATCTTTGCTCTGTATAGCTCTATCAGGGGGCGGACATGTTGTTTAGAATCTTTCCTCTGTATAGCTCTATCAGGGGCGGACATGTTGTTTAGAATCTTTGCTCTGTATAGCTCTATCAGGGGGCGGACATGTTGTTTAGAATCTGTGCTCTGTATAGCTCTATCAGGGGGGGACATGTTGTTTAGAATCTTTGCTCTGTATAGCTCTATCAGGGGGCGGACATGTTGTTTAGAATCTTTGCTCTGTATAGCTCTATCAGGGGCGGACATGTTGTTTAGATTCTTTGCTCTGTATAGTTCTATCAGGGAGTGGACATGTTGTTTAGAATCTTTGCTCTGTATAGCTCTATCAGGGGACGGACATGTTGGTTAGAATCTTTGCTCTGTATAGCTCTATCAGGGGCGGACATGTTGTTTAGAATCTGTGCTCTGTATAGCTCTATCAGGGGGTGGACATGTTGTTTAGAATCTTTGCTCTGTATAGCTCTATCAGGGGGTGGACATGTTGTTTAGAATCTTTGCTCTGTATAGTTCTATCAGGGGGCGGACATGTTTAGAATCTTTGCTATGTATAGCTCTATCAGGGGGCGGAGATGTTGTTTAGAATCTATGCTCTGTATAGCTCTATCAGGGGGCGGACAAGTTGTTTATAATCTTTGCTCTGTATAGCTCTATCAGGGGTGGACATGTTGTTTATAATCTTTGCTCTGTATAGCTCTATCAGGGGGCGGACATGTTGTTTATAATCTTTGCTCTGTATAGTTCTATCGGGAGGACATGTTGCTTAGAATCTTTCCTCTGTATAGCTCTATCAGGGGGCAGACATGTTTATAATCTTTGCTCTGTATAGCTCTATCAGTGGGCGGACATGTTGTTTAGAATCTTTGCTCTGTATAGCTCTATCAGGGGGTGGACATGTTGTTTAGAATCTTTGCTCTGTATAGCTCTATCAGGGGGCGGATATGTTGTTTAGAATCTGTGCTCTGTATAGCTCTATCAGGGGGTGGACATGTTGTTTAGAATCTTTGCTCTGTATAGCTCTATCAGGGGGCGGACATGTTGTTTAGAATCTGTGCTCTGTATAGCTCTATCAGGGGGTGGACATGTTGTTTAGAATCTTTGCTCTGTATAGCTCTATCAGGGGGCGGATATGTTGTTTAGAATCTGTGCTCTGTATAGCTCTATCAGGGGGTGGACATGTTGTTTAGAATCTTTGCTCTGTATAGCTCTATCAGGGGGCGGACATGTTGTTTAGAATCTGTGCTCTGTATAGCTCTATCAGGGGGTGGACATGTTGTTTAGAATCTTTGCTCTGTATAGCTCTATCAGGGGGCGGACATGTTGTTTAGAATCTGTGCTCTGTATAGCTCTATCAGGGGGTGGACATGTTGTTTAGAATCTTTGCTCTGTATAGCTCTATCAGGGGACGGACATGTTGGTTAGAATCTTTGCTCTGTATAACTCTATCAGGGGCGGACATGTTGTTTAGAATCTTTGCTCTGTATAGCTCTATCAGGGGACGGACATGTTGGTTAGAATCTTTGCTCTGTATAGTTCTATCAGGGGGCGGACATGTTGTTTAGAATCTTTGCTCTGTATAGCTCTATCAGGGGGCGGACATGTTGTTTAGAATCTTTCCTCTGTATAGCTCTATCAGGGGCGGACATGTTGTTTAGAATCTTTGCTCTGTATAGCTCTATCAGGGGGCGGACATGTTGTTTAGAATCTGTGCTCTGTATAGCTCTATCAGGGGGGGACATGTTGTTTAGAATCTTTGCTCTGTATAGCTCTATCAGGGGGCGGACATGTTGTTTAGAATCTTTGCTCTGTATAGCTCTATCAGGGGCGGACATGTTGTTTAGATTCTTTGCTCTGTATAGTTCTATCAGGGAGTGGACATGTTGTTTAGAATCTTTGCTCTGTATAGCTCTATCAGGGGACGGACATGTTGGTTAGAATCTTTGCTCTGTATAGCTCTATCAGGGGCGGACATGTTGTTTAGAATCTGTGCTCTGTATAGCTCTATCAGGGGGTGGACATGTTGTTTAGAATCTTTGCTCTGTATAGCTCTATCAGGGGGTGGACATGTTGTTTAGAATCTTTGCTCTGTATAGTTCTATCAGGGGGCGGACATGTTTAGAATCTTTGCTATGTATAGCTCTATCAGGGGGCGGAGATGTTGTTTAGAATCTATGCTCTGTATAGCTCTATCAGGGGGCGGACAAGTTGTTTATAATCTTTGCTCTGTATAGCTCTATCAGGGGTGGACATGTTGTTTATAATCTTTGCTCTGTATAGCTCTATCAGGGGGCGGACATGTTGTTTATAATCTTTGCTCTGTATAGTTCTATCGGGAGGACATGTTGCTTAGAATCTTTCCTCTGTATAGCTCTATCAGGGGGCAGACATGTTTATAATCTTTGCTATGTATAGCTCTATCAGGGGGCGGAGATGTTGTTTAGAATCTTTGCTCTGTATAGCTCTATCAGGGGGCGGACATGTTGTTTAGAATCTTTGCTCTGTATAGCTCTTTCAGGGGGAGGACAAGTTGTTTAGAATCTTTGCTCTGTATAGCTCTATCAGGGGGTGGACATGTTGTTTATAATCTTTGCTCTGTATAGCTCTATCAGGGGAAGACATGTTGCTTAGAATCTTTGCTCTGTATAGCTATATCAGTGGGCGGACATGTTGTTTAGAATCTTTGCTCTGTATAGCTCTATCAAGGGTGGATATATTGTTTAGAATCTTTGCTCTGTTTAGCTCTATCAGGGGGAGGACGTGTTGTTTAGAATCTTTGCTCTGTAGCTCTTTCAGGGGAGGACAATGTTTAGAATCTTATCTCTGTATAGCTCTATCAGGGGGAGGACGTGTTGTTTAGAATCTTTGTCCTGTAGCTCTTTCAGGGGAGGCGTGGTTTAGAATCTTTGCTATGTATAGCTCTATCAGGGGGAGGAAATGTTGTTTAGAATCTTTTGCTCTGTATAGCTCCATCAAGGGGCGGACATGTTTAGAATCTTTGCTCTGTATAGCTCTATCAGATGGAGGACATGTTGTTTAGAATATTTTGCTCTGTATAGCTCTATCAAGAGGCGGACATGTTGTTTAGAATCTTTGCTCTATATAGCTCTATCAGGGGGTGGACATGTTTACAATCTTTGCTATGTATAACTATCAGGGGTGGACATGTTGTTTACAATCTTTGCTCTGTATGGCTCTATCAGGGGGCGGACATGTTGTATAGAATCTTTGCTCTGTATAGCTCTATCAGGGGCGGACATGTTGTTTAGAATCTTTGCTCTGTATAGCTCTATCAGGGGGCGGACATGTTGTTTAGAATCTGTGCTCTGTATAGCTCTATCAGGGGGTGGACATGTTGTTTAGAATCTTTGCTCTGTATAGCTCTATCAGGGGGCGGACATGTTGTTTAGAATCTGTGCTCTGTATAGCTCTATCAGGGGGTGGACATGTTGTTTAGAATCTTTGCTCTGTATAGCTCTATCAGGGGACGGACATGTTGGTTAGAATCTTTGCTCTGTATAACTCTATCAGGGGCGGACATGTTGTTTAGAATCTTTGCTCTGTATAGCTCTATCAGGGGACGGACATGTTGGTTAGAATCTTTGCTCTGTATAGTTCTATCAGGGGGCGGACATGTTGTTTAGAATCTTTGCTCTGTATAGCTCTATCAGGGGGCGGACATGTTGTTTAGAATCTTTCCTCTGTATAGCTCTATCAGGGGCGGACATGTTGTTTAGAATCTTTGCTCTGTATAGCTCTATCAGGGGGCGGACATGTTGTTTAGAATCTGTGCTCTGTATAGCTCTATCAGGGGGGGACATGTTGTTTAGAATCTTTGCTCTGTATAGCTCTATCAGGGGGCGGACATGTTGTTTAGAATCTTTGCTCTGTATAGCTCTATCAGGGGCGGACATGTTGTTTAGATTCTTTGCTCTGTATAGTTCTATCAGGGAGTGGACATGTTGTTTAGAATCTTTGCTCTGTATAGCTCTATCAGGGGACGGACATGTTGGTTAGAATCTTTGCTCTGTATAGCTCTATCAGGGGCGGACGTGTTGTTTAGAATCTTTGCTCTGTATAGCTCTATCAGGGGACGGACGTGTTGGTTAGAATCTTTGCTCTGTATAGTTCTATCAGGGGGCGGACATGTTGTTTAGAATCTTTGCTCTGTATAGCTCTATCAGGCGGCGGACATGTTGTTTAGAATCTGTGCTCTGTATAGCTCTATCAGGCGGCGGACATGTTGTTTAGAATCTGTGCTCTGTATAGCTCTATCAGGGGGCGGACATGTTGTTTAGAATCTGTGCTCTGTATAGCTCTATCAGGGGGTGGACATGTTGTTTAGAATCTTTGCTCTGTATAGCTCTATCAGGGGGCGGACATGTTGTTTAGAATCTTTGCTCTGTATAGTTCTATCAGGGGGCGGACATGTTTAGAATCTTTGCTATGTATAGCTCTATCAGGGGGCGGAGATGTTGTTTAGAATCTATGCTCTGTATAGCTCTATCAGGGGGCGGACAAGTTGTTTATGATCTTTGCTCTGTATAGCTCTATCAGGGGTGGACATGTTGTTTATAATCTTTGCTCTGTATAGCTCTATCAGGGGGCGGACATGTTGTTTATAATCTTTGCTCTGTATAGTTCTATCGGGAGGACATGTTGCTTAGAATCTTTCCTCTGTATAGCTCTATCAGGGGGCAGACATGTTTATAATCTTTGCTATGTATAGCTCTATCAGGGGGCGGAGATGTTGTTTAGAATATTTGCTCTGTATAGCTCTATCAGGGGGCGGACATGTTGTTTAGAATCTTTGCTCTGTATAGCTCTTTCAGGGGGAGGACAAGTTGTTTAGAATCTTTGCTCTGTATAGCTCTATCAGGGGGCGGACATGTTGTTTATAATCTTTGCTCTGTATAGCTCTATCAGGGGAGGACATGTTGCTTAGAATCTTTGCTCTGTATAGCTATATCAGTGGGCAGACATGTTGTTTAGAATCTTTGCTCTGTATAGCTCTATCAGGGGGTGGACATGTTGTTTAGAATCTTTGCTCTGTATAGCTCTATCAGGGGGCGGATATGTTGTTTAGAATCTGTGCTCTGTATAGCTCTATCAGGGGGTGGACATGTTGTTTAGAATCTTTGCTCTGTATAGCTCTATCAGGGGGCGGACATGTTGTTTAGAATCTGTGCTCTGTATAGCTCTATCAGGGGGTGGACATGTTGTTTAGAATCTTTGCTCTGTATAGCTCTATCAGGGGGCGGATATGTTGTTTAGAATCTGTGCTCTGTATAGCTCTATCAGGGGGTGGACATGTTGTTTAGAATCTTTGCTCTGTATAGCTCTATCAGGGGGCGGACATGTTGTTTAGAATCTGTGCTCTGTATAGCTCTATCAGGGGGTGGACATGTTGTTTAGAATCTTTGCTCTGTATAGCTCTATCAGGGGGCGGACATGTTGTTTAGAATCTGTGCTCTGTATAGCTCTATCAGGGGGTGGACATGTTGTTTAGAATCTTTGCTCTGTATAGCTCTATCAGGGGACGGACATGTTGGTTAGAATCTTTGCTCTGTATAACTCTATCAGGGGCGGACATGTTGTTTAGAATCTTTGCTCTGTATAGCTCTATCAGGGGACGGACATGTTGGTTAGAATCTTTGCTCTGTATAGTTCTATCAGGGGGCGGACATGTTGTTTAGAATCTTTGCTCTGTATAGCTCTATCAGGGGGCGGACATGTTGTTTAGAATCTTTCCTCTGTATAGCTCTATCAGGGGCGGACATGTTGTTTAGAATCTTTGCTCTGTATAGCTCTATCAGGGGGCGGACATGTTGTTTAGAATCTGTGCTCTGTATAGCTCTATCAGGGGGGGACATGTTGTTTAGAATCTTTGCTCTGTATAGCTCTATCAGGGGGCGGACATGTTGTTTAGAATCTTTGCTCTGTATAGCTCTATCAGGGGCGGACATGTTGTTTAGATTCTTTGCTCTGTATAGTTCTATCAGGGAGTGGACATGTTGTTTAGAATCTTTGCTCTGTATAGCTCTATCAGGGGACGGACATGTTGGTTAGAATCTTTGCTCTGTATAGCTCTATCAGGGGCGGACATGTTGTTTAGAATCTGTGCTCTGTATAGCTCTATCAGGGGGTGGACATGTTGTTTAGAATCTTTCCTCTGTATAGCTCTATCAGGGGGTGGACATGTTGTTTAGAATCTTTGCTCTGTATAGTTCTATCAGGGGGCGGACATGTTTAGAATCTTTGCTATGTATAGCTCTATCAGGGGGCGGAGATGTTGTTTAGAATCTATGCTCTGTATAGCTCTATCAGGGGGCGGACAAGTTGTTTATAATCTTTGCTCTGTATAGCTCTATCAGGGGTGGACATGTTGTTTATAATCTTTGCTCTGTATAGCTCTATCAGGGGGCGGACATGTTGTTTATAATCTTTGCTCTGTATAGTTCTATCGGGAGGACATGTTGCTTAGAATCTTTCCTCTGTATAGCTCTATCAGGGGGCAGACATGTTTATAATCTTTGCTATGTATAGCTCTATCAGGGGGCGGAGATGTTGTTTAGAATCTTTGCTCTGTATAGCTCTATCAGGGGGCGGACATGTTGTTTAGAATCTTTGCTCTGTATAGCTCTTTCAGGGGGAGGACAAGTTGTTTAGAATCTTTGCTCTGTATAGCTCTATCAGGGGGTGGACATGTTGTTTATAATCTTTGCTCTGTATAGCTCTATCAGGGGAGGACATGTTGCTTAGAATCTTTGCTCTGTATAGCTATATCAGTGGGCGGACATGTTGTTTAGAATCTTTGCTCTGTATAGCTCTATCAAGGGTGGATATATTGTTTAGAATCTTTGCTCTGTTTAGCTCTATCAGGGGGAGGACGTGTTGTTTAGAATCTTTGCTCTGTAGCTCTTTCAGGGGAGGACAATGTTTAGAATCTTATCTCTGTATAGCTCTATCAGGGGGAGGACGTGTTGTTTAGAATCTTTGTCCTGTAGCTCTTTCAGGGGAGGCGTGGTTTAGAATCTTTGCTATGTATAGCTCTATCAGGGGGAGGAAATGTTGTTTAGAATCTTTTGCTCTGTATAGCTCCATCAAGGGGCGGACATGTTTAGAATCTTTGCTCTGTATAGCTCTATCAGATGGAGGACATGTTGTTTAGAATATTTTGCTCTGTATAGCTCTATCAAGAGGCGGACATGTTGTTTAGAATCTTTGCTCTATATAGCTCTATCAGGGGGTGGACATGTTTACAATCTTTGCTATGTATAACTATCAGGGGTGGACATGTTGTTTACAATCTTTGCTCTGTATGGCTCTATCAGGGGGCGGACATGTTGTATAGAATCTTTGCTCTGTATAGCTCTATCAGGGGCGGACATGTTGTTTAGAATCTTTGCTCTGTATAGCTCTATCAGGGGGCGGACATGTTGTTTAGAATCTGTGCTCTGTATAGCTCTATCAGGGGGTGGACATGTTGTTTAGAATCTTTGCTCTGTATAGCTCTATCAGGGGGCGGACATGTTGTTTAGAATCTGTGCTCTGTATAGCTCTATCAGGGGGTGGACATGTTGTTTAGAATCTTTGCTCTGTATAGCTCTATCAGGGGACGGACATGTTGGTTAGAATCTTTGCTCTGTATAACTCTATCAGGGGCGGACATGTTGTTTAGAATCTTTGCTCTGTATAGCTCTATCAGGGGACGGACATGTTGGTTAGAATCTTTGCTCTGTATAGTTCTATCAGGGGGCGGACATGTTGTTTAGAATCTTTGCTCTGTATAGCTCTATCAGGGGGCGGACATGTTGTTTAGAATCTTTCCTCTGTATAGCTCTATCAGGGGCGGACATGTTGTTTAGAATCTTTGCTCTGTATAGCTCTATCAGGGGGCGGACATGTTGTTTAGAATCTGTGCTCTGTATAGCTCTATCAGGGGGGGACATGTTGTTTAGAATCTTTGCTCTGTATAGCTCTATCAGGGGGCGGACATGTTGTTTAGAATCTTTGCTCTGTATAGCTCTATCAGGGGCGGACATGTTGTTTAGATTCTTTGCTCTGTATAGTTCTATCAGGGAGTGGACATGTTGTTTAGAATCTTTGCTCTGTATAGCTCTATCAGGGGACGGACATGTTGGTTAGAATCTTTGCTCTGTATAGCTCTATCAGGGGCGGACGTGTTGTTTAGAATCTTTGCTCTGTATAGCTCTATCAGGGGACGGACGTGTTGGTTAGAATCTTTGCTCTGTATAGTTCTATCAGGGGGCGGACATGTTGTTTAGAATCTTTGCTCTGTATAGCTCTATCAGGCGGCGGACATGTTGTTTAGAATCTGTGCTCTGTATAGCTCTATCAGGCGGCGGACATGTTGTTTAGAATCTGTGCTCTGTATAGCTCTATCAGGGGGCGGACATGTTGTTTAGAATCTGTGCTCTGTATAGCTCTATCAGGGGGTGGACATGTTGTTTAGAATCTTTGCTCTGTATAGCTCTATCAGGGGGCGGACATGTTGTTTAGAATCTTTGCTCTGTATAGTTCTATCAGGGGGCGGACATGTTTAGAATCTTTGCTATGTATAGCTCTATCAGGGGGCGGAGATGTTGTTTAGAATCTATGCTCTGTATAGCTCTATCAGGGGGCGGACAAGTTGTTTATAATCTTTGCTCTGTATAGCTCTATCAGGGGTGGACATGTTGTTTATAATCTTTGCTCTGTATAGCTCTATCAGGGGGCGGACATGTTGTTTATAATCTTTGCTCTGTATAGTTCTATCGGGAGGACATGTTGCTTAGAATCTTTCCTCTGTATAGCTCTATCAGGGGGCAGACATGTTTATAATCTTTGCTATGTATAGCTCTATCAGGGGGCGGAGATGTTGTTTAGAATATTTGCTCTGTATAGCTCTATCAGGGGGCGGACATGTTGTTTAGAATCTTTGCTCTGTATAGCTCTTTCAGGGGGAGGACAAGTTGTTTAGAATCTTTGCTCTGTATAGCTCTATCAGGGGGCGGACATGTTGTTTATAATCTTTGCTCTGTATAGCTCTATCAGGGGAGGACATGTTGCTTAGAATCTTTGCTCTGTATAGCTATATCAGTGGGCAGACATGTTGTTTAGAATCTTTGCTCTGTATAGCTCTATCAGGGGGACGGACATGTTGTTTAGAATCTTTGCTCTGTATAGCTCTATCAAGGGTGGATATATTGTTTAGAATCTTTGCTCTGTTTAGCTCTATCAGGGGGAGGACGTGTTGTTTAGAATCTTTGCTCTGGAGCTCTTTCAGGGGAGGACAATGTTTAGAATCTTATCTCTGTATAGCTCTATCAGGGGGAGGACGTGTTGTTTAGAATCTTTGTCCTGTAGCTCTTTCAGGGGAGGCGTGGTTTAGAATCTTTGCTATGTATAGCTCTATCAGGGGGAGGAAATGTTGTTTAGAATCTTTTGCTCTGTATAGCTCTATCAAGGGGCGGACATGTTTAGAATCTTTGCTCTGTATAGCTCTATCAGATGGAGGACATGTTGTTTAGAATATTTTGCTCTGTATAGCTCTATCAAGAGGCGGACATGTTGTTTAGAATCTTTGCTCTATATAGCTCTATAGGAGATGGACATGTTGTTTAGAATCTTTGCTCTGTATAGCTCTATCAGGGGGTGGCCATGTTGGTTAGAATCTTTGCTCTGTATAGATCTATCAGGGGGCGGACATGTTGTTTAGAATCATGGAAACAGAGAAATACAATAACAGGGTTCGGAGAGGGACCCCTTAACAGGATTCGGAGAGGGGGACCCTTTTAACAAGGTTCAGAGAAAGGGATAGCTCTCTGGTATGGCATTGCCGGGGGATAGTCATCTAGTAGGGTGTTCCCGGGGCATAATCATATGGTAGCGCGTGGCCGGAGGATAGTCCTCTGGTAGGGCATGGCCGGGGACAGCCCTCTGGTAGAGCATTCCCGGGGATATTCCTCTCGTAGTGTGTGTCCGAGATATGGTCCTCTAGTAGCGCGTATCCAGAAGATAGTCCTCTGGTAGCACGTGTTCGGGAGATAGTCCTCTGGTAGCGTGTGGCCAGGGGATAGTCCTCTGGTAGGGCGTGGCTGGGGGATAGTCCTCTCGTAGCGTGTGCCCGGGGGATAGTCCTCTCGTAGTGTGTGTCCGGGGGATAGTTCTCTGGTAGCGCGTGTCCGGGGGATAGTCCTCTGGTAGGCCATTCCCGGGGGATAGTCCTCTGGTAGGGCGTTCCCGGGGAATAGTCCTCTCGTAGCGCATGTATGGGGGACAGTCCTCTGGTAGGGCGTTGCCAGGGGATAGTCCTCTGGTAGGATGTTCCCGGGGGATGGTCCTCTCGTAGCGCATGTCTGGGGGATAGTCATCTGGTAGGGCGTTCCCGGGGGATAGTCCTACATATTGTAGTTTGCATTTTTGGCATGTGATCAAATAATTGATAAATCATTCAATCTGATTATTGGTAGAATACGGGCATTCTTAGCCAAACGGAGGAGTTAGTCTTGTATTTATCTTATTATGCTATGTCACAAATTCCCCTCTGCTTTTAATGATTCAGATCATGTCCTTTAGTCCTGCTCCATGTATTTTGCAGATTTGTTTTTAACTTTGTATGGCATCTATTATTGTTAATGATTCACTAATTGTAGCGGGGATCACTTTAAGACCTCTTGTATTCACTTGCACTTAAAGAAATGTTTAAATAGAAGGGCACACCCCTAGGAGGTTATACCTTGACAAAGCGCCAAGTTTTGGAGCGAAACGCGTAGGCGTTTTCAAACTCACCGGGCAGGAGCTTTGCATGAGAGCTGTTGACATTTTGGAATAAGCCAAGTTCACAGCCTGTCCTGTGTCCGGTAGTCTCATTTCCATCCTCCGTTGAGTCACCGCTGATTTATCCTCTAGACCGTCTCTTTCACTTTGTATCTTACCCGACGGAAGCGCCGGGTCAGCGGGAAGGCACATCTCGAGGAGGACTGGAAGACCGCTACTCTTTAAGCCACTTGGTGTGGCTCCCTCCTTTACATCTTTATCATAAAAAACCTACTGAAAGCGAATGCTGCAAAATCATCATTCAATCCATGGGGATAAAGCGTCTTCAGTTCAAACACTCAGTGGGTCTCCTGCTGGCATAATGTCTAAATTCCATTGCCCCCTCTATGGCCAGTAGTAACAGGCTCTATTACCCATGGAAATGGTTATGTCACAAAGTGAATCCTGACAGCCTGTGGATTATGGGCTGTCTGTGGAGATTGTGGTTTGGGGGTTCACTCTTTGGGGGCACCAGCGGCACCCTGCTGTCATACAGAGTGTCCCCCCAGGTTAAGATTGTATCCTATCCTGCAAACTCCAGTCTCTCAGGAAGTGTTAAGAAATGTTATTATATGTTAGTAAATATCTAAATAGACAGTGCTATACAACTAAAAACATGGAGTTAAATGTAATAAAATACAAATGTATATAACAAATTAAAAAGGAGCTCCCACAAATGGAAATATATAATAAAATGTCGATTTTTAATATACAAATAAATATCTAAAAACAAACAAACTGTATGTATATAAATAAATTCATAGACGAAAAAATGTTATACAATGACCGCCTTAAAGGGACACTAATTATTACTTTTCCTTCTAATATAGATGCACAAGTGAAATGTTAGTTGTCCCTGGTATGAGGATGAACTGGCGCGTACATGTGATAGTACGTCTGATAGTACGTCTGATAGTACGTCTGATAGTACGTCTGATAGTACGTCTGATAGTACGTCTGATAGTACGTCTGATAGTACGTCTGATAGTACGTCTGATAGTACGTCTGATAGTACGTCTGATAGTACGTCTGATAGTACATGTGATAGTACGTCTGATAGTACGTCTGATAGTACATGTGATAGTACGTCTGATAGTACGTCTGATAGTACGTCTGATCGTACACGCCAGTTTATCCTCTGACCGCCATGTTTCCATAGGAAGCAGGCAGTCATCTGGTCGGCGACTGTCTATAACTAGGCCCCCCTGCTGATCCCATGCACCATGAGGGTCTCTCTCTGAGCTAGCAGCGAGAGACCCTCACTGATTGGCTGTGCGCGTGATGACGTTTGTCAGCGAGCAACAACCGGGACCTGCTGTGTCTCACAGTGAGACCCAGCAGATAGTAACCCCGTGTGGATCTATTCAATGTCCCGGGACATGTTTTGTTTAACCCTTGCTCCCTAAAAGTAAGAACCAAATGGATCCCCTCAGGGAAACACGTACATAAGTAAATGCACAGAAAAAAACGGGTAAGATCATAGTAAATACAAACTAATTCCCCGCTGCAGAGGGTGCTGAACCAATGGCATAAACCAGGCCAGGTTCGCTAGAAAAACAGGACGACAAAAAGGGACATATTTTATTTCTTCTTCAGCCTGAAAACCGCGTCCAGCGCGCCTTCTGCATCGGGGAACTACTTCCGCAAACTGGAACTGACGCCAGTCACTACCATCGCAACCCATCGGGACCCACGTAGTCGACAAAGTGGGATCGTGATACGGGAGGACAACATTAGTCACAGCATATGAAGCAATAACAGGTAGAACCTCTAATTACCTGCATTATCCCACTGCACAGAGATAGCAATAATAAATAGTCACTACAAGAGACACACGAAATATACCATGCAAAATAATAAAATATTACCATAACAGTGCAAGAAAAAAAGATTAAAATAGAAATCATTTGACTGCTGCATATAATACATGCTAACACTCTGTATTTTATTGCATGCAAGTTCTTTTCATGCAATGTATTACAGGTTGAGTATCCCTTATCCAAAATGATCCCTTATCCAAAATGATCCGTTATCCAAAATGATCCGTTATCCAAAATGATCCCTTATCCAAAATGATCCCTTATCCAAAATGATCCGTTATCCAAAATGATCCGTTATCCAAAATGATCCGTTATCCAAAATTATCCGTTATCCAGACATCCCTTATCCAAAATTATCTGTTATCCAAAATAATCCGTTATCCAGACATCCCTTATCCAAAATTATCTGTTATCCAAAATAATCCGTTATCCAAAATGATCCGTGTGGCGGAACCAACTATGTTCTGGAGAAGCCTGGTTGCTCGCCTGCTGCCTCTGGACTATGGCCCCATGGTAAAAGCTTGCATTTTCCCCTGCAGAAAGGCTTGTTCGTGCCTTTCTGCCTGGGTGTTCGGTAGATTGAATCTACCGAACCAACTCACAAATGAACGGACTACCTGGGTAATGGATGTGCCATAGCACTATACGTTAATATTGTTAGTTATATTCTGTTAGTGTATTGGTTATGTGTAATGTTTAATTCTGTGAGTAGACCACTCTGAAGGTTTATAATGTGACAGTGACTCCAATAGTTTACTCCAACATCCATTGTTCTGTTTTAACTGGATTAACTGGTAAACTGATTATGTTGTGTACATTACTGTGTGTATTGTAATTAGGTCTACTCACTGTATGGTAATTTGGTTTGCAGTCTGAATGTCTAATGTTTTCCTAGCCCCAGTTAGTTGGAGATCTATGTTTAGTTCCATCCCCCCCCCCCATTGTATACTAATGTCTGTGATGTCATGTGTATGTCTTTATATAAGTCTGTGTTGTTACACAAATAAAGTAGTTCAATCTTGCTGTACCTAACTGCTAGATGTCCTGTCTATTTGGGTACAAAGAGCAAGGGTCCAGGAAAGACTTGCTGGGTGTGACGGTCCGTTACAATCCGTTATCCAAAATTATCCGTTATCCAAAATTATCCGTTATCCAGACATCCCTTATCCAAAATTATCCGTTATCCAAAATAATCCGTTATCCAGACATCCCTTATCCAAAATGATCCGTTATCCAAAAATAACCCGTTATCCAGACATCCCTTATCCAAAATGATCCGTTATCCAAAATGATCCGTTATCCAGACATCCCTTATCCTAAATTATCCCTTATCCAAAATAATCCGTTATCCAGACATCCCTTATCCAAAATGATCCGTTATCCAAAATAATCCGTTATCCAGACATCCCTTATCCAAAATGATCCGTTATCCAAAATGATCCGTTATCCAGACATCCCTTATCCAAAATGATCCGTTATCCAAAATAATCCGTTATCCAGACATCCCTTATCCAAAATGATCCCTTATCCAAAATAATCCGTTATCCAGACATCGCTTATCCAAAATTATCCCTAATCCAAAATAATCCGTTATCCAGGCATCCGTTATCCAGACATCCCTTATCCAAAATGATCCCTTATACAAAATAATCCGTTATCCAGACATCCCTTATCCAAAATGATCCCTTATCCAAAATAATCCGTTATCCAAAATAATCCGTTATCCAGGCATCCCTTATCCAAAATAATCCGTTATCCAGAAATCCGTTATCCAGACATCCCTTATCCAAAATTATCCCTTATACAAAATAATCCGTTATCCAGACATCCCTTATCCAAAATGATCCGTTATCCAAAATAATCCGTTATCCAGACATCCCTTATCCAAAATGATCCCTTATCCAAAATAATCTGTTATCCAGACATCCCTTATCCAAAATGATCCGTTATCCAGAATAATCCGTTATCCAGACATCCCTTATCCAAAATGATCCGTTATCCAAAATAATCCCTTATCCAGACATCCCTTATCCAGACATCCCTTATCCAAAATGATCCGTTATCCAAAATAATGGTATTTACATTGATATTACTGGATTTCATGAGAGCTGAGAGAAATTAATATATCTTATTCAGAATGATCCGTTATCTAAAATACTTCTGGTCCCAGCATTCTGGATAAGAGATACTCAAGCATTCTGGATAAGGGATACATGACTTTTTGGCCTCTGTATATTCCTGTACCTTTTCTTTGAATATATATGTATTTTGCTTATCTTTATCCAATATATATTAAAATACATTTTTGATTTATTGGTATTTTTCACTATTGAGTTATTTGATCTAGTCATGATTATACTTCTAACAAATTATATATGTTTTGTATTGCCAGAAGAAGTTCTTTCTTTAGATATTATTTTCATCATATCATATCATTTACGGGGAGGAAAAATATGATGAGAAAGTTGAAAAAAAACCAACATAACTTTGACCTTTGAAAAATAGTTTCCACAATTACAAATGGTACAAAAGACTCTGTCTGGGAGCGTGGCCAGAAGTAGAAAGGCATGGCCACGTGAGAGATCTGTGCTCCGAAAGATGCCATCTCTCCCCAGGTAGTGCATATGAAATGGACAAGCCTACACACTCAGGTAGTGCTTAATCGGGACTCAAAAATGCAAACCCCAAACAACTCCTACCTATGATGCATTTATTTAAATTCAACGCAGACATCTTCCCACAGCTAAAGACATGAAAAACCTACTATAAGGGAGGAGATAATAAGGCCTGCGACAGGAACAGCAGAAAACAGAGACTAGAGTTGTCTCTCTTGAGACATGGAGACAGGCTGCGCAGGAGCAGAGGCAGGAGATGCGGGACAGCTGACACCAAGCTGCAGAGCTCTTTTGCAAGTTGGCCGCATCATGGCGGACACAAAAAATACTTGAAGTAGGAGCAATCTGAGAATTTGGGGCCTGCCAGACGTGGAAGGCGCTGTAGACCTCAGGAGTGTATTCCAGACCTTCTGTAACAAAGTCCTAAGCCTAAGAACAATGACCTTTTTGGATCTGACCTAGTACAAGACAATGCACCAGCCCGCAATATAATCTGCTTGGTACATAAATACAGTATCAAGTTGGAGACCTTGAGGCAAGCGAGAGACCAGCAGTAAGTACTGATAGATGATACGGAGCTAGAGAGTTGTCCTGCTCTCTATTGGATAACGCTGCACTCTCATAGGGCGTTGCCACCACTTTTAATGGCGCTTCGTTTTGCAGGTATAAAGTATAAATGAAACTTTCCACTCTCACTTCAAGTAAATATTAGTGGGAAAATATATTTTTTTCTGAGAAATAAAGAGGATCTTCCAATATTTATGAAGGCACTGAGTTGACCTGATACCCGACTCCCAGGAATGGCGACTGGAAAAAGAGCTAGAGCTGGAAATCCCACTGGGAGTGTCATGGGGTTTTGTTGTTGTTGTTTTTTTATAATAGAAAAGGAGAAATAGAGATGAACTGGAGCTTGTAACAGAGTGGGATAAATAGACCCACGAGTTAGAAAGATGAATATTAATACATTAATACTCGGTCCCAATGCTTGGATCTGTATATGTCCTCTTCCCTTCATTGAATATGTATTTGGCATGAGAAGGGGTAGATATTTGGGGATATACAGTGGTGAATAATAGAAAGGGTAGATATTTGGGGCTGTACAGTGGTGAATAATAGAAGGGGCAGATATTTGGGGCTGCACAGTGGTGAATAATAGAAGGGGTAGATATTTGGGGCTGTACAGTGGTGAATAATAGAAGGGGTAGATATTTTGGGCTGCACAGTGGTGAATAATAGAAGGGGTAGATATTTGGGGCTGCACCGTGGAGAATAATAGAAGGGGTAGATATTTGGGGCTGCACCGTGGTGAATAATAGAAGGGGTAGATATTTGGGGCTGCACAGTGGTGAATAATAGAAGGGGTAGATATTTGGGGCTGCACCGTGGTGAATAATAGAAGGGGTAGATATTTGGGGCTGTACCGTGGTGAATAATAGAAGGGGTAGATATTTGGGGCTGTACAGTGGTGAATAATAGAAGGGGTAGATATTTGGGGCTGTACAGTGGTGAATAATAGAAGGGGTAGATATTTGGGGCTGTACAGTGGTGAATAATAGAAGGGGTAGATATTTGGGGCTGTACAGTGGTGAATAATAGAAGGGGTAGATATTTGGGGCTGTACAGTGGTGAATAATAGAAGGGGTAGATATTTTGGGCTGCACCGTGGTGAATAATAGAAGGGGTAGATATTTGGGGCTGCACAGTGGTGAATAATAGAAGGGGTAGATATTTGGGTCTGCACCGTGGTGAATAATAGAAGGGGTAGATATTTGGGGCTGCACAGTGGTGAATAATAGAAGGGGTAGATATTTGGGGCTGCACAGTGGTGAATAATAGAAGGGGTAGATATTTAAGGCTGCACAGTGGTGAATAATAGAAGGGGTAGATATTTGGGGCTGTACAGTGGTGAATAATAGAAGGGGTAGATATTTGGGGCTGCACAGTGGTGAATAATAGAAGGGGTAGATATTTGGGGCTGCACAGTGGTGAATAATAGAAGGGGTAGATATTTGGGGCTGCACAGTGGTGAATAATAGAAGGGGTAGATATTTGGGGCTGCACAGTGGTGAATAATAGAAGGGGTAGATATTTGGGGCTACACAGTGGTGAATAATAGAAGGGGTAGATATTTGGGGCTGTACAGTGGTGAATAATAGAAGGGGTAGATATTTGGGTCTGCACAGTGGTGAATAATAGAAGGGGTAGATATTTGGGGCTGCACCGTGGTGAATAATAGAAGGGGTAGATATTTGGGGCTGCACCGTGGTGAATAATAGAAGGGGTAGATATTTGGGTCTGCACAGTGGTGAATAATAGAAGGGGTAGATATTTGGGGCTGCACCGTGGTGAATAATAGAAGGGGTAGATATTTGGGGCTGTACAGTGGTGAATAATAGAAGGGGTAGATATTTGGGGCTGCACAGTGGTGAATAATAGAAGGGGTAGATATTTGGGGCTGTACAGTGGTGAATAATAGAAGGGGTAGATATTTGGGGATGTACAGTGGTGAATAATAGAAGGGGTAGATATTTGGGGCTGTACAGTGGTGAATAATAGAAGGGGCAGATATTTGGGGCTGCACAGTGGTGAATAATAGAAGGGGTAGATATTTGGGGCTGCACAGTGGTGAATAATAGAAGGGGTAGATATTTGGGGCTGCACAGTGGTGAATAATAGAAGGGGTAGATATTTGGGGCTGTACAGTGGTGAATAATAGAAGGGGTAGATATTTGGGGCTGCACCGTGGTGAATAATAGAAGGGGTAGATATTTGGGGCTGCACAGTGGTGAATAATAGAAGGGGTAGATATTTGGGGCTGCACAGTGGTGAATAATAGAAGGGGTAGATATTTGGGGCTGCACGATGGTGAATAATAGAAGGGGTAGATATTTGGGGCTGTACAGTGGTGAATAATATAAGGGGTAGATATTTGGGGCTGTACAGTGGTGAATAATAGAAGGGGTAGATATTTGGGGCTGCACAGTGGTGAATAATAGAAGGGGTAGATATTTGGGTCTGCACAGTGGTGAATAATAGAAGGGGTAGATATTTGGGGCTGTACAGTGGTGAATAATAGAAGGGGTAGATATTTGGGGCTGCACAGTGGTGAATAATAGAAGGGGTAGATATTTGGGGCTGTACAGTGGTGAATAATAGAAGGGGTAGATATTTGGGGCTGTACAGTGGTGAATAATAGAAGGGGTAGATATTTGGGGCTGCACAGTGGTGAATAATAGAAGGGGTAGATATTTGGGGCTGCACCGTGGAGAATAATAGAAGGGGTAGATATTTGGGGCTGCACCGTGGAGAATAATAGAAGGGGTAGATATTTGGGGCTGCACCGTGGTGAATAATAGAAGGGGTAGATATTTGGGGCTGCACCGTGGTGAATAATAGAAGGGGTAGATATTTGGGGCTGCACAGTGGTGAATAATAGAAGGGGTAGATATTTTGGGCTGCACAGTGGTGAATAATAGAAGGGGTAGATATTTGGGGCTGTACAGTGGTGAATAATAGAAGGGGTAGATATTTGGGGCTGCACAGTGGTGAATAATAGAAGGGGTAGATATTTGGGGCTGTACAGTGGTGAATAATAGAAGGGGTAGATATTTTGGGCTGCACAGTGGTGAATAATAGAAGGGGTAGATATTTTGGGCTGCACAGTGGTGAATAATAGAAGGGGTAGATATTTTGGGCTGCACAGTGGTGAATAATAGAAGGGGTAGATATTTGGGGCTGCACAGTGGTGAATAATAGAAGGGGTAGATATTTTGGGCTGCACAGTGGTGAATAATAGAAGGGGTAGATATTTGGGGCTGCACAGTGGTGAATAATAGAAGGGGCAGATATTTGGGGCTGCACAGTGGTGAATAATAGAAGGGGTAGATATTTGGGGCTGTACAGTGGTGAATAATAGAAGGGGTAGATATTTGGGGCTGTACAGTGGTGAATAATAGAAGGGGTAGATATTTGGGGCTGCACCGTGGTGAATAATAGAAGGGGTAGATATTTGGGGCTGCACAGTGGTGAATAATAGAAGGGGTAGATATTTGGGGCTGCACCGTGGTGAATAATAGAAGGGGTAGATATTTGGGGCTGCACCGTGGTGAATAATAGAAGGGGTAGATATTTGGGGCTGCACCGTGGTGAATAATAGAAGGGGTAGATATTTGGGGCTGTACAGTGGTGAATAATAGAAGGGGTAGATATTTGGGGCTGCACAGTGGTGAATAATAGAAGGGGTAGATATTTGGGGCTGCACCGTGGTGAATAATAGAAGGGGTAGATATTTGGGGCTGCACAGTGGTGAATAATAGAAGGGGTAGATATTTGGGGCTGTACAGTGGTGAATAATAGAAGGGGTAGATATTTGGGGCTGTACAGTGGTGAATAATAGAAGGGGTAGATATTTGGGGCTGCACCGTGGTGAATAATAGAAGGGGTAGATATTTGGGGCTGTACAGTGGTGAATAATAGAAGGGGTAGATATTTGGGGCTGCACTGTGGTGAATAATAGAAGGGGTAGATATTTGGGGCTGCACAGTGGTGAATAATAGAAGGGGTAGATATTTGGGGCTGCACCGTGGTGAATAATAGAAGGGGTAGATATTTGGGGCTGTACAGTGGTGAATAATAGAAGGGGTAGATATTTGGGGCTGCACAGTGGTGAATAATAGAAGGGGTAGATATTTGGGGCTGCACAGTGGTGAATAATAGAAGGGGTAGATATTTGGGGCTGCACCGTGGTGAATAATAGAAGGGGTAGATATTTGGGGCTGCACCGTGGTGAATAATAGAAGGGGTAGATATTTGGGGCTGCACAGTGGTGAATAATAGAAGGGGTAGATATTTGGGGCTGCACCGTGGTGAATAATAGAAGGGGTAGATATTTGGGGCTGCACAGTGGTGAATAATAGAAGGGGTAGATATTTGGGGCTGTACAGTGGTGAATAATAGAAGGGGTAGATATTTGGGGCTGCACCGTGGTGAATAATAGAAGGGGTAGATATTTGGGGCTGCACCGTGGTGAATAATAGAAGGGGTAGATATTTGGGGCTGTACAGTGGTGAATAATAGAAGGGGTAGATATTTGGGGCTGCACCGTGGTGAATAATAGAAGGGGTAGATATTTGGGGCTGCACCGTGGTGAATAATAGAAGGGGTAGATATTTGGGGCTGCACCGTGGTGAATAATAGAAGGGGTAGATATTTGGGGCTGCACCGTGGTGAATAATAGAAGGGGTAGATATTTGGGGCTGCACAGTGGTGAATAATAGAAGGGGTAGATATTTGGGGCTGCACCGTGGAGAATAATAGAAGGGGTAGATATTTGGGGCTGCACCGTGGTGAATAATAGAAGGGGTAGATATTTGGGGCTGCACAGTGGTGAATAATAGAAGGGGTAGATATTTGGGGCTGCACCGTGGTGAATAATAGAAGGGGTAGATATTTGGGGCTGCACCGTGGTGAATAATAGAAGGGGTAGATATTTGGGGCTGCACAGTGGTGAATAATAGAAGGGGTAGATATTTGGGGCTGCACCGTGGAGAATAATAGAAGGGGTAGATATTTGGGGCTGCACCGTGGTGAATAATAGAAGGGGTAGATATTTGGGGCTGTACAGTGGTGAATAATAGAAGGGGTAGATATTTGGGGCTGCACCGTGGTGAATAATAGAAGGGGTAGATATTTGGGGCTGTACAGTGGTGAATAATAGAAGGGGTAGATATTTGGGGCTGTACAGTGGTGAATAATAGAAGGGGTAGATATTTGGGGCTGCACAGTGGTGAATAATAGAAGGGGTAGATATTTGGGGCTGCACCGTGGTGAATAATAGAAGGGGTAGATATTTGGGGCTGCACAGTGGTGAATAATAGAAGGGGTAGATATTTGGGGCTGCACCGTGGTGAATAATAGAAGGGGTAGATATTTGGGGCTGCACAGTGGTGAATAATAGAAGGGGTAGATATTTGGGGCTGCACAGTGGTGAATAATAGAAGGGGTAGATATTTGGGGCTGCACAGTGGTGAATAATAGAAGGGGTAGATATTTGGGGCTGCACCGTGGTGAATAATAGAAGGGGTAGATATTTGGGGCTGCACAGTGGTGAATAATAGAAGGGGTAGATATTTGGGGCTGCACCGTGGTGAATAATAGAAGGGGTAGATATTTGGGGCTGCACCGTGGTGAATAATCGAAGGGGTAGATATTTGGGGCTGCACCGTGGTGAATAATAGAAGGGGTAGATATTTGGGGCTGCACCGTGGAGAATAATAGAAGGGGTAGATATTTGGGGCTGTACAGTGGTGAATAATAGAAGGGGTAGATATTTGGGGCTGCACCGTGGTGAATAATCGAAGGGGTAGATATTTGGGGCTGCACCGTGGTGAATAATAGAAGGGGTAGATATTTGGGGCTGTACAGTGGTGAATAATAGAAGGGGTAGATATTTGGGGCTGCACCGTGGTGAATAATAGAAGGGGTAGATATTTGGGGCTGCACCGTGGTGAATAATAGAAGGGGTAGATATTTGGGGCTGCACCGTGGTGAATAATAGAAGGGGTAGATATTTGGGGCTGCACCGTGGTGAATAATAGAAGGGGTAGATATTTGGGGCTGCACAGTGGTGAATAATAGAAGGGGTAGATATTTGGGGCTGCACCGTGGAGAATAATAGAAGGGGTAGATATTTGGGGCTGCACCGTGGTGAATAATAGAAGGGGTAGATATTTGGGGCTGCACAGTGGTGAATAATAGAAGGGGTAGATATTTGGGGCTGCACCGTGGTGAATAATAGAAGGGGTAGATATTTGGGGCTGCACCGTGGTGAATAATAGAAGGGGTAGATATTTGGGGCTGCACAGTGGTGAATAATAGAAGGGGTAGATATTTGGGGCTGCACCGTGGAGAATAATAGAAGGGGTAGATATTTGGGGCTGCACCGTGGTGAATAATAGAAGGGGTAGATATTTGGGGCTGTACAGTGGTGAATAATAGAAGGGGTAGATATTTGGGGCTGCACCGTGGTGAATAATAGAAGGGGTAGATATTTGGGGCTGTACAGTGGTGAATAATAGAAGGGGTAGATATTTGGGGCTGTACAGTGGTGAATAATAGAAGGGGTAGATATTTGGGGCTGCACAGTGGTGAATAATAGAAGGGGTAGATATTTGGGGCTGCACCGTGGTGAATAATAGAAGGGGTAGATATTTGGGGCTGCACAGTGGTGAATAATAGAAGGGGTAGATATTTGGGGCTGCACCGTGGTGAATAATAGAAGGGGTAGATATTTGGGGCTGCACAGTGGTGAATAATAGAAGGGGTAGATATTTGGGGCTGCACAGTGGTGAATAATAGAAGGGGTAGATATTTGGGGCTGCACAGTGGTGAATAATAGAAGGGGTAGATATTTGGGGCTGCACCGTGGTGAATAATAGAAGGGGTAGATATTTGGGGCTGCACAGTGGTGAATAATAGAAGGGGTAGATATTTGGGGCTGCACCGTGGTGAATAATAGAAGGGGTAGATATTTGGGGCTGCACCGTGGTGAATAATCGAAGGGGTAGATATTTGGGGCTGCACCGTGGTGAATAATAGAAGGGGTAGATATTTGGGGCTGCACCGTGGAGAATAATAGAAGGGGTAGATATTTGGGGCTGTACAGTGGTGAATAATAGAAGGGGTAGATATTTGGGGCTGCACCGTGGTGAATAATAGAAGGGGCCGATATTTGGGGCTGCACAGTGGTGAATAATAGAAGGGGTAGATATTTGGGGCTGCACCGTGGTGAATAATAGAAGGGGTAGATATTTGGGGCTGCACCGTGGTGAATAATAGAAGGGGTAGATATTTGGGGCTGCACAGTGGTGAATAATAGAAGGGGTAGATATTTGGGGCTGCACAGTGGTGAATAATAGAAGGGGTAGATATTTGGGGCTGCACCGTGGTGAATAATAGAAGGGGTAGATATTTGGGGCTGCACAGTGGTGAATAATAGAAGGGGTAGATATTTGGGGCTGCACCGTGGTGAATAATAGAAGGGGTAGATATTTGGGTCTGCACAGTGGTGAATAATAGAAGGGGTAGATATTTGGGGCTGCACCGTGGTGAATAATAGAAGGGGTAGATATTTGGGGCTGCACCGTGGTGAATAATAGAAGGGGTAGATATTTGGGGCTGCACAGTGGTGAATAATAGAAGGGGTAGATATTTGGGGCTGCACCGTGGTGAATAATAGAAGGGGTAGATATTTGGGTCTGCACAGTGGTGAATAATAGAAGGGGTAGATATTTGGGGCTGCACCGTGGTGAATAATAGAAGGGGTAGATATTTGGGGCTGCACCGTGGGGAATAATAGAAGGGGTAGATATTTGGGGCTGCACCGTGGTGAATAATAGAAGGGGTAGATATTTGGGGCTGTACAGTGGTGAATAATAGAAGGGGTAGATATTTGGGGCTGCACCGTGGTGAATAATAGAAGGGGTAGATATTTGGGGCTGTACAGTGGTGAATAATCGAAGGGGTAGATATTTGGGGCTGCACCGTGGTGAATAATAGAAGGGGTAGATATTTGGGGCTGCACCGTGGGGAATAATAGAAGGGGTAGATATTTGGGGCTGCACCGTGGTGAATAATAGAAGGGGTAGATATTTGGGGCTGCACCGTGGTGAATAATAGAAGGGGTAGATATTTGGGGCTGCACCGTGGTGAATAATAGAAGGGGTAGATATTTGGGGCTGCACCGTGGTGAATAATAGAAGGGGTAGATATTTGGGGCTGCACCGTGGGGAATAATAGAAGGGGTAGATATTTGGGGCTGCACCGTGGTGAATAATAGAAGGGGTAGATATTTGGGGCTGTACAGTGGTGAATAATAGAAGGGGTAGATATTTGGGGCTGCACAGTGGTGAATAATAGAAGGGGTAGATATTTGGGGCTGCACCGTGGTGAATAATAGAAGGGGTAGATATTTGGGGCTGCACCGTGGGGAATAATAGAAGGGGTAGATATTTGGGGCTGCACCGTGGTGAATAATAGAAGGGGTAGATATTTGGGGCTGTACAGTGGTGAATAATAGAAGGGGTAGATATTTGGGGCTGTACAGTGGTGAATAATAGAAGGGGTAGATATTTGGGGCTGCACAGTGGTGAATAATAGAAGGGGTAGATATTTGGGGCTGTACAGTGGTGAATAATAGAAGGGGTAGATATTTGGGGCTGCACAGTGGTGAATAATAGAAGGGGTAGATATTTGGGGCTGTACAGTGGTGAATAATAGAAGGGGTAGATATTTGGGGCTGTACAGTGGTGAATAATAGAAGGGGTAGATATTTGGGGCTGCACAGTGGTGAATAATAGAAGGGGTAGATATTTGGGGCTGCACCGTGGAGAATAATAGAAGGGGTAGATATTTGGGGCTGCACCGTGGAGAATAATAGAAGGGGTAGATATTTGGGGCTGCACCGTGGTGAATAATAGAAGGGGTAGATATTTGGGGCTGCACCGTGGTGAATAATAGAAGGGGTAGATATTTGGGGCTGCACAGTGGTGAATAATAGAAGGGGTAGATATTTTGGGCTGCACAGTGGTGAATAATAGAAGGGGTAGATATTTGGGGCTGTACAGTGGTGAATAATAGAAGGGGTAGATATTTGGGGCTGCACAGTGGTGAATAATAGAAGGGGTAGATATTTGGGGCTGTACAGTGGTGAATAATAGAAGGGGTAGATATTTGGGGCTGCACAGTGGTGAATAATAGAAGGGGTAGATATTTTGGGCTGCACAGTGGTGAATAATAGAAGCGGTAGATATTTTGGGCTGCACAGTGGTGAATAATAGAAGGGGTAGATATTTTGGGCTGCACAGTGGTGAATAATAGAAGGGGTAGATATTTGGGGCTGCACAGTGGTGAATAATAGAAGGGGTAGATATTTTGGGCTGCACAGTGGTGAATAATAGAAGGGGTAGATATTTGGGGCTGCACAGTGGTGAATAATAGAAGGGGTAGATATTTTGGGCTGCACAGTGGTGAATAATAGAAGGGGTAGATATTTGGGGCTGTACAGTGGTGAATAATAGAAGGGGTAGATATTTGGGGCTGCACCGTGGTGAATAATAGAAGGGGTAGATATTTGGGGCTGCACAGTGGTGAATAATAGAAGGGGTAGATATTTGGGGCTGTACAGTGGTGAATAATAGAAGGGGTAGATATTTGGGGCTGTACAGTGGTGAATAATAGAAGGGGTAGATATTTGGGGCTGCACCGTGGTGAATAATAGAAGGGGTAGATATTTGGGGCTGCACAGTGGTGAATAATAGAAGGGGTAGATATTTGGGGCTGCACCGTGGTGAATAATAGAAGGGGTAGATATTTGGGGCTGCACCGTGGTGAATAATAGAAGGGGTAGATATTTGGGGCTGCACCGTGGTGAATAATAGAAGGGGTAGATATTTGGGGCTGTACAGTGGTGAATAATAGAAGGGGTAGATATTTGGGGCTGCACAGTGGTGAATAATAGAAGGGGTAGATATTTGGGGCTGCACCGTGGTGAATAATAGAAGGGGTAGATATTTGGGGCTGCACAGTGGTGAATAATAGAAGGGGTAGATATTTGGGGCTGTACAGTGGTGAATAATAGAAGGGGTAGATATTTGGGGCTGTACAGTGGTGAATAATAGAAGGGGTAGATATTTGGGGCTGCACCGTGGTGAATAATAGAAGGGGTAGATATTTGGGGCTGTACAGTGGTGAATAATAGAAGGGGTAGATATTTGGGGCTGCACTGTGGTGAATAATAGAAGGGGTAGATATTTGGGGCTGCACAGTGGTGAATAATAGAAGGGGTAGATATTTGGGGCTGCACCGTGGTGAATAATAGAAGGGGTAGATATTTGGGGCTGTACAGTGGTGAATAATAGAAGGGGTAGATATTTGGGGCTGCACAGTGGTGAATAATAGAAGGGGTAGATATTTGGGGCTGCACAGTGGTGAATAATAGAAGGGGTAGATATTTGGGGCTGCACCGTGGTGAATAATAGAAGGGGTAGATATTTGGGGCTGCACCGTGGTGAATAATAGAAGGGGTAGATATTTGGGGCTGCACAGTGGTGAATAATAGAAGGGGTAGATATTTGGGGCTGCACCGTGGTGAATAATAGAAGGGGTAGATATTTGGGGCTGCACAGTGGTGAATAATAGAAGGGGTAGATATTTGGGGCTGTACAGTGGTGAATAATAGAAGGGGTAGATATTTGGGGCTGCACCGTGGTGAATAATAGAAGGGGTAGATATTTGGGGCTGCACCGTGGTGAATAATAGAAGGGGTAGATATTTGGGGCTGTACAGTGGTGAATAATAGAAGGGGTAGATATTTGGGGCTGCACCGTGGTGAATAATAGAAGGGGTAGATATTTGGGGCTGCACCGTGGTGAATAATAGAAGGGGTAGATATTTGGGGCTGCACCGTGGTGAATAATAGAAGGGGTAGATATTTGGGGCTGCACCGTGGTGAATAATAGAAGGGGTAGATATTTGGGGCTGCACAGTGGTGAATAATAGAAGGGGTAGATATTTGGGGCTGCACCGTGGAGAATAATAGAAGGGGTAGATATTTGGGGCTGCACCGTGGTGAATAATAGAAGGGGTAGATATTTGGGGCTGCACAGTGGTGAATAATAGAAGGGGTAGATATTTGGGGCTGCACCGTGGTGAATAATAGAAGGGGTAGATATTTGGGGCTGCACCGTGGTGAATAATAGAAGGGGTAGATATTTGGGGCTGCACAGTGGTGAATAATAGAAGGGGTAGATATTTGGGGCTGCACCGTGGAGAATAATAGAAGGGGTAGATATTTGGGGCTGCACCGTGGTGAATAATAGAAGGGGTAGATATTTGGGGCTGTACAGTGGTGAATAATAGAAGGGGTAGATATTTGGGGCTGCACCGTGGTGAATAATAGAAGGGGTAGATATTTGGGGCTGTACAGTGGTGAATAATAGAAGGGGTAGATATTTGGGGCTGTACAGTGGTGAATAATAGAAGGGGTAGATATTTGGGGCTGCACAGTGGTGAATAATAGAAGGGGTAGATATTTGGGGCTGCACCGTGGTGAATAATAGAAGGGGTAGATATTTGGGGCTGCACAGTGGTGAATAATAGAAGGGGTAGATATTTGGGGCTGCACCGTGGTGAATAATAGAAGGGGTAGATATTTGGGGCTGCACAGTGGTGAATAATAGAAGGGGTAGATATTTGGGGCTGCACAGTGGTGAATAATAGAAGGGGTAGATATTTGGGGCTGCACAGTGGTGAATAATAGAAGGGGTAGATATTTGGGGCTGCACCGTGGTGAATAATAGAAGGGGTAGATATTTGGGGCTGCACAGTGGTGAATAATAGAAGGGGTAGATATTTGGGGCTGCACCGTGGTGAATAATAGAAGGGGTAGATATTTGGGGCTGCACCGTGGTGAATAATCGAAGGGGTAGATATTTGGGGCTGCACCGTGGTGAATAATAGAAGGGGTAGATATTTGGGGCTGCACCGTGGAGAATAATAGAAGGGGTAGATATTTGGGGCTGTACAGTGGTGAATAATAGAAGGGGTAGATATTTGGGGCTGCACCGTGGTGAATAATCGAAGGGGTAGATATTTGGGGCTGCACCGTGGTGAATAATAGAAGGGGTAGATATTTGGGGCTGTACAGTGGTGAATAATAGAAGGGGTAGATATTTGGGGCTGCACCGTGGTGAATAATAGAAGGGGTAGATATTTGGGGCTGCACCGTGGTGAATAATAGAAGGGGTAGATATTTGGGGCTGCACCGTGGTGAATAATAGAAGGGGTAGATATTTGGGGCTGCACCGTGGTGAATAATAGAAGGGGTAGATATTTGGGGCTGCACAGTGGTGAATAATAGAAGGGGTAGATATTTGGGGCTGCACCGTGGAGAATAATAGAAGGGGTAGATATTTGGGGCTGCACCGTGGTGAATAATAGAAGGGGTAGATATTTGGGGCTGCACAGTGGTGAATAATAGAAGGGGTAGATATTTGGGGCTGCACCGTGGTGAATAATAGAAGGGGTAGATATTTGGGGCTGCACCGTGGTGAATAATAGAAGGGGTAGATATTTGGGGCTGCACAGTGGTGAATAATAGAAGGGGTAGATATTTGGGGCTGCACCGTGGAGAATAATAGAAGGGGTAGATATTTGGGGCTGCACCGTGGTGAATAATAGAAGGGGTAGATATTTGGGGCTGTACAGTGGTGAATAATAGAAGGGGTAGATATTTGGGGCTGCACCGTGGTGAATAATAGAAGGGGTAGATATTTGGGGCTGTACAGTGGTGAATAATAGAAGGGGTAGATATTTGGGGCTGTACAGTGGTGAATAATAGAAGGGGTAGATATTTGGGGCTGCACAGTGGTGAATAATAGAAGGGGTAGATATTTGGGGCTGCACCGTGGTGAATAATAGAAGGGGTAGATATTTGGGGCTGCACAGTGGTGAATAATAGAAGGGGTAGATATTTGGGGCTGCACCGTGGTGAATAATAGAAGGGGTAGATATTTGGGGCTGCACAGTGGTGAATAATAGAAGGGGTAGATATTTGGGGCTGCACAGTGGTGAATAATAGAAGGGGTAGATATTTGGGGCTGCACAGTGGTGAATAATAGAAGGGGTAGATATTTGGGGCTGCACCGTGGTGAATAATAGAAGGGGTAGATATTTGGGGCTGCACAGTGGTGAATAATAGAAGGGGTAGATATTTGGGGCTGCACCGTGGTGAATAATAGAAGGGGTAGATATTTGGGGCTGCACCGTGGTGAATAATCGAAGGGGTAGATATTTGGGGCTGCACCGTGGTGAATAATAGAAGGGGTAGATATTTGGGGCTGCACCGTGGAGAATAATAGAAGGGGTAGATATTTGGGGCTGTACAGTGGTGAATAATAGAAGGGGTAGATATTTGGGGCTGCACCGTGGTGAATAATAGAAGGGGCCGATATTTGGGGCTGCACAGTGGTGAATAATAGAAGGGGTAGATATTTGGGGCTGCACCGTGGTGAATAATAGAAGGGGTAGATATTTGGGGCTGCACCGTGGTGAATAATAGAAGGGGTAGATATTTGGGGCTGCACAGTGGTGAATAATAGAAGGGGTAGATATTTGGGGCTGCACAGTGGTGAATAATAGAAGGGGTAGATATTTGGGGCTGCACCGTGGTGAATAATAGAAGGGGTAGATATTTGGGGCTGCACAGTGGTGAATAATAGAAGGGGTAGATATTTGGGGCTGCACCGTGGTGAATAATAGAAGGGGTAGATATTTGGGTCTGCACAGTGGTGAATAATAGAAGGGGTAGATATTTGGGGCTGCACCGTGGTGAATAATAGAAGGGGTAGATATTTGGGGCTGCACCGTGGTGAATAATAGAAGGGGTAGATATTTGGGGCTGCACAGTGGTGAATAATAGAAGGGGTAGATATTTGGGGCTGCACCGTGGTGAATAATAGAAGGGGTAGATATTTGGGTCTGCACAGTGGTGAATAATAGAAGGGGTAGATATTTGGGGCTGCACCGTGGTGAATAATAGAAGGGGTAGATATTTGGGGCTGCACCGTGGGGAATAATAGAAGGGGTAGATATTTGGGGCTGCACCGTGGTGAATAATAGAAGGGGTAGATATTTGGGGCTGTACAGTGGTGAATAATAGAAGGGGTAGATATTTGGGGCTGCACCGTGGTGAATAATAGAAGGGGTAGATATTTGGGGCTGTACAGTGGTGAATAATCGAAGGGGTAGATATTTGGGGCTGCACCGTGGTGAATAATAGAAGGGGTAGATATTTGGGGCTGCACCGTGGGGAATAATAGAAGGGGTAGATATTTGGGGCTGCACCGTGGTGAATAATAGAAGGGGTAGATATTTGGGGCTGCACCGTGGTGAATAATAGAAGGGGTAGATATTTGGGGCTGCACCGTGGTGAATAATAGAAGGGGTAGATATTTGGGGCTGCACCGTGGTGAATAATAGAAGGGGTAGATATTTGGGGCTGCACCGTGGGGAATAATAGAAGGGGTAGATATTTGGGGCTGCACCGTGGTGAATAATAGAAGGGGTAGATATTTGGGGCTGTACAGTGGTGAATAATAGAAGGGGTAGATATTTGGGGCTGCACAGTGGTGAATAATAGAAGGGGTAGATATTTGGGGCTGCACCGTGGTGAATAATAGAAGGGGTAGATATTTGGGGCTGCACCGTGGGGAATAATAGAAGGGGTAGATATTTGGGGCTGCACCGTGGTGAATAATAGAAGGGGTAGATATTTGGGGCTGTACAGTGGTGAATAATAGAAGGGGTAGATATTTGGGGCTGTACAGTGGTGAATAATAGAAGGGGTAGATATTTGGGGCTGCACAGTGGTGAATAATAGAAGGGGTAGATATTTGGGGCTGTACAGTGGTGAATAATAGAAGGGGTAGATATTTGGGGCTGCACAGTGGTGAATAATAGAAGGGGTAGATATTTGGGGCTGTACAGTGGTGAATAATAGAAGGGGTAGATATTTGGGGCTGTACAGTGGTGAATAATAGAAGGGGTAGATATTTGGGGCTGCACAGTGGTGAATAATAGAAGGGGTAGATATTTGGGGCTGCACCGTGGAGAATAATAGAAGGGGTAGATATTTGGGGCTGCACCGTGGAGAATAATAGAAGGGGTAGATATTTGGGGCTGCACCGTGGTGAATAATAGAAGGGGTAGATATTTGGGGCTGCACCGTGGTGAATAATAGAAGGGGTAGATATTTGGGGCTGCACAGTGGTGAATAATAGAAGGGGTAGATATTTTGGGCTGCACAGTGGTGAATAATAGAAGGGGTAGATATTTGGGGCTGTACAGTGGTGAATAATAGAAGGGGTAGATATTTGGGGCTGCACAGTGGTGAATAATAGAAGGGGTAGATATTTGGGGCTGTACAGTGGTGAATAATAGAAGGGGTAGATATTTTGGGCTGCACAGTGGTGAATAATAGAAGGGGTAGATATTTTGGGCTGCACAGTGGTGAATAATAGAAGGGGTAGATATTTTGGGCTGCACAGTGGTGAATAATAGAAGGGGTAGATATTTGGGGCTGCACAGTGGTGAATAATAGAAGGGGTAGATATTTTGGGCTGCACAGTGGTGAATAATAGAAGGGGTAGATATTTGGGGCTGCACAGTGGTGAATAATAGAAGGGGCAGGTATTTGGGGCTGCACAGTGGTGAATAATAGAAGGGGTAGATATTTGGGGCTGTACAGTGGTGAATAATAGAAGGGGTAGATATTTGGGGCTGTACAGTGGTGAATAATAGAAGGGGTAGATATTTGGGGCTGCACCGTGGTGAATAATAGAAGGGGTAGATATTTGGGGCTGCACAGTGGTGAATAATAGAAGGGGTAGATATTTGGGGCTGCACCGTGGTGAATAATAGAAGGGGTAGATATTTGGGGCTGCACCGTGGTGAATAATAGAAGGGGTAGATATTTGGGGCTGCACCGTGGTGAATAATAGAAGGGGTAGATATTTGGGGCTGTACAGTGGTGAATAATAGAAGGGGTAGATATTTGGGGCTGCACAGTGGTGAATAATAGAAGGGGTAGATATTTGGGGCTGCACCGTGGTGAATAATAGAAGGGGTAGATATTTGGGGCTGCACAGTGGTGAATAATAGAAGGGGTAGATATTTGGGGCTGTACAGTGGTGAATAATAGAAGGGGTAGATATTTGGGGCTGTACTGTGGTGAATAATAGAAGGGGTAGATATTTGGGGCTGCACCGTGGTGAATAATAGAAGGGGTAGATATTTGGGGCTGTACAGTGGTGAATAATAGAAGGGGTAGATATTTGGGGCTGCACTGTGGTGAATAATAGAAGGGGTAGATATTTGGGGCTGCACAGTGGTGAATAATAGAAGGGGTAGATATTTGGGGCTGCACCGTGGTGAATAATAGAAGGGGTAGATATTTGGGGCTGTACAGTGGTGAATAATAGAAGGGGTAGATATTTGGGGCTGCACAGTGGTGAATAATAGAAGGGGTAGATATTTGGGGCTGCACAGTGGTGAATAATAGAAGGGGTAGATATTTGGGGCTGCACCGTGGTGAATAATAGAAGGGGTAGATATTTGGGGCTGCACCGTGGTGAATAATAGAAGGGGTAGATATTTGGGGCTGCACAGTGGTGAATAATAGAAGGGGTAGATATTTGGGGCTGCACCGTGGTGAATAATAGAAGGGGTAGATATTTGGGGCTGCACCGTGGTGAATAATAGAAGGGGTAGATATTTGGGGCTGCACAGTGGTGAATAATAGAAGGGGTAGATATTTGGGGCTGCACCGTGGAGAATAATAGAAGGGGTAGATATTTGGGGCTGCACCGTGGTGAATAATAGAAGGGGTAGATATTTGGGGCTGCACAGTGGTGAATAATAGAAGGGGTAGATATTTGGGGCTGCACCGTGGTGAATAATAGAAGGGGTAGATATTTGGGGCTGCACCGTGGTGAATAATAGAAGGGGTAGATATTTGGGGCTGCACAGTGGTGAATAATAGAAGGGGTAGATATTTGGGGCTGCACCGTGGAGAATAATAGAAGGGGTAGATATTTGGGGCTGCACCGTGGTGAATAATAGAAGGGGTAGATATTTGGGGCTGTACAGTGGTGAATAATAGAAGGGGTAGATATTTGGGGCTGCACCGTGGTGAATAATAGAAGGGGTAGATATTTGGGGCTGTACAGTGGTGAATAATAGAAGGGGTAGATATTTGGGGCTGTACAGTGGTGAATAATAGAAGGGGTAGATATTTGGGGCTGCACAGTGGTGAATAATAGAAGGGGTAGATATTTGGGGCTGCACCGTGGTGAATAATAGAAGGGGTAGATATTTGGGGCTGCACAGTGGTGAATAATAGAAGGGGTAGATATTTGGGGCTGCACCGTGGTGAATAATAGAAGGGGTAGATATTTGGGGCTGCACAGTGGTGAATAATAGAAGGGGTAGATATTTGGGGCTGCACAGTGGTGAATAATAGAAGGGGTAGATATTTGGGGCTGCACAGTGGTGAATAATAGAAGGGGTAGATATTTGGGGCTGCACCGTGGTGAATAATAGAAGGGGTAGATATTTGGGGCTGCACAGTGGTGAATAATAGAAGGGGTAGATATTTGGGGCTGCACCGTGGTGAATAATAGAAGGGGTAGATATTTGGGGCTGCACCGTGGTGAATAATCGAAGGGGTAGATATTTGGGGCTGCACCGTGGTGAATAATAGAAGGGGTAGATATTTGGGGCTGCACCGTGGAGAATAATAGAAGGGGTAGATATTTGGGGCTGTACAGTGGTGAATAATAGAAGGGGTAGATATTTGGGGCTGCACCGTGGTGAATAATCGAAGGGGTAGATATTTGGGGCTGCACCGTGGTGAATAATAGAAGGGGTAGATATTTGGGGCTGTACAGTGGTGAATAATAGAAGGGGTAGATATTTGGGGCTGCACCGTGGTGAATAATAGAAGGGGTAGATATTTGGGGCTGCACCGTGGTGAATAATAGAAGGGGTAGATATTTGGGGCTGCACCGTGGTGAATAATAGAAGGGGTAGATATTTGGGGCTGCACCGTGGTGAATAATAGAAGGGGTAGATATTTGGGGCTGCACAGTGGTGAATAATAGAAGGGGTAGATATTTGGGGCTGCACCGTGGAGAATAATAGAAGGGGTAGATATTTGGGGCTGCACCGTGGTGAATAATAGAAGGGGTAGATATTTGGGGCTGCACAGTGGTGAATAATAGAAGGGGTAGATATTTGGGGCTGCACCGTGGTGAATAATAGAAGGGGTAGATATTTGGGGCTGCACCGTGGTGAATAATAGAAGGGGTAGATATTTGGGGCTGCACAGTGGTGAATAATAGAAGGGGTAGATATTTGGGGCTGCACCGTGGAGAATAATAGAAGGGGTAGATATTTGGGGCTGCACCGTGGTGAATAATAGAAGGGGTAGATATTTGGGGCTGTACAGTGGTGAATAATAGAAGGGGTAGATATTTGGGGCTGCACCGTGGTGAATAATAGAAGGGGTAGATATTTGGGGCTGTACAGTGGTGAATAATAGAAGGGGTAGATATTTGGGGCTGTACAGTGGTGAATAATAGAAGGGGTAGATATTTGGGGCTGCACAGTGGTGAATAATAGAAGGGGTAGATATTTGGGGCTGCACCGTGGTGAATAATAGAAGGGGTAGATATTTGGGGCTGCACAGTGGTGAATAATAGAAGGGGTAGATATTTGGGGCTGCACCGTGGTGAATAATAGAAGGGGTAGATATTTGGGGCTGCACAGTGGTGAATAATAGAAGGGGTAGATATTTGGGGCTGCACAGTGGTGAATAATAGAAGGGGTAGATATTTGGGGCTGCACAGTGGTGAATAATAGAAGGGGTAGATATTTGGGGCTGCACCGTGGTGAATAATAGAAGGGGTAGATATTTGGGGCTGCACAGTGGTGAATAATCGAAGGGGTAGATATTTGGGGCTGCACCGTGGTGAATAATAGAAGGGGTAGATATTTGGGGCTGCACCGTGGTGAATAATCGAAGGGGTAGATATTTGGGGCTGTACAGTGGTGAATAATAGAAGGGGTAGATATTTGGGGCTGCACCGTGGTGAATAATCGAAGGGGTAGATATTTGGGGCTGTACAGTGGTGAATAATAGAAGGGGTAGATATTTGGGGCTGCACCGTGGTGAATAATAGAAGGGGCCGATATTTGGGGCTGCACAGTGGTGAATAATAGAAGGGGTAGATATTTGGGGCTGCACCGTGGTGAATAATAGAAGGGGTAGATATTTGGGGCTGCACCGTGGTGAATAATAGAAGGGGTAGATATTTGGGGCTGCACAGTGGTGAATAATAGAAGGGGTAGATATTTGGGGCTGCACCGTGGTGAATAATAGAAGGGGTAGATATTTGGGGCTGCACCGTGGGGAATAATAGAAGGGGTAGATATTTGGGGCTGCACCGTGGTGAATAATAGAAGGGGTAGATATTTGGGGCTGCACCGTGGTGAATAATAGAAGGGGTAGATATTTGGGGCTGCACCGTGGTGAATAATAGAAGGGGTAGATATTTGGGGCTGCACCGTGGTGAATAATAGAAGGGGTAGATATTTGGGGCTGCACCGTGGTGAATAATAGAAGGGGTAGATATTTGGGGCTGTACCGTGGTGAATAATAGAAGGGGTAGATATTTGGGGCTGCACAGTGGTGAATAATAGAAGGGGTAGATATTTGGGGCTGCACCGTGGTGAATAATAGAAGGGGTAGATATTTGGGGCTGCACCGTGGTGAATAATAGAAGGGGTAGATATTTGGGGCTGCACCGTGGTGAATAATAGAAGGGGTAGATATTTGGTGCTGTACAGTGGTGAATAATAGAAGGGGTAGATATTTGGGGCTGTACAGTGGTGAATAATAGAAGGGGTAGATATTTGGGGCTGCACCGTGGTGAATAATAGAAGGGGTAGATATTTGGGGCTGCACCGTGGTGAATAATAGAAGGGGTAGATATTTGGGGCTGCACCGTGGTGAATAATAGAAGGGGTAGATATTTGGGGCTGCACCGTGGTGAATAATAGAAGGGGTAGATATTTGGGGCTGCACCGTGGTGAATAATAGAAGGGGTAGATATTTGGGGCTGTACAGTGGTGAATAATAGAAGGGGTAGATATTTGGGGCTGCACAGTGGTGAATAATAGAAGGGGTAGATATTTGGGGCTGCACCGTGGTGAATAATAGAAGGGGTAGATATTTGGGGCTGCACCGTGGTGAATAATAGAAGGGGTAGATATTTGGGGCTGCACCGTGGTGAATAATAGAAGGGGTAGATATTTGGGGCTGTACAGTGGTGAATAATAGAAGGGGTAGATATTTGGGGCTGTACAGTGGTGAATAATAGAAGGGGTAGATATTTGGGGCTGCACAGTGGTGAATAATAGAAGGGGTAGATATTTGGGGCTGCACCGTGGTGAATAATAGAAGGGGTAGATATTTGGGGCTGTACAGTGGTGAATAATAGAAGGGGTAGATATTTGGGGCTGCACAGTGGTGAATAATAGAAGGGGTAGATATTTGGGGCTGTACAGTGGTGAATAATAGAAGGGGTAGATATTTGGGGCTGCACCGTGGTGAATAATAGAAGGGGTAGATATTTGGGGCTGCACCGTGGTGAATAATAGAAGGGGTAGATATTTGGGGCTGCACCGTGGTGAATAATAGAAGGGGTAGATATTTGGGGCTGCACGATGGTGAATAATAGAAGGGGTAGATATTTGGGGCTGTACAGTGGTGAATAATAGAAGGGGTAGATATTTGGGGCTGCACCGTGGTGAATAATAGAAGGGGTAGATATTTGGGGCTGCACCGTGGTGAATAATAGAAGGGGTAGATATTTGGGGCTGCACGATGGTGAATAATAGAAGGGGTAGATATTTGGGGCTGTACAGTGGTGAATAATAGAAGGGGTAGATATTTGGGGCTGCACAGTGGTGAATAATAGAAGGGGTAGATATTTGGGGCTGTACAGTGGTGAATAATAGAAGGGGTAGATATTTGGGGCTGCACCGTGGTGAATAATAGAAGGGGTAGATATTTGGGGCTGCACCGTGGTGAATAATAGAAGGGGTAGATATTTGGGGCTGCACGATGGTGAATAATAGAAGGGGTAGATATTTGGGGCTGTACAGTGGTGAATAATAGAAGGGGTAGATATTTGGGGCTGCACAGTGGTGAATAATAGAAGGGGTAGATATTTGGGGCTGTACAGTGGTGAATAATAGAAGGGGTAGATATTTGGGGCTGCACCGTGGTGAATAATAGAAGGGGTAGCTGTGCTATTATTTGGAAATGTTGGCTGAAATTGACTCTAATGCTTATATCTTATTTTTCTTTACTGAGCATTGATTGATCCAAGGATTATACGTTACACGAGGGCGGCGCTTGTGATATAAATTCAGCTTCTCTCCAATGCCGGACATCAGTCTTCTCCTGAGGAAGCCGTGACTGGAGCTCCGGCGAAACGCGTAGAGACGGGATACCGGCAGCTGCGGACCTTCTCCTTGATCCTGCCGTCTATCTTTCCCCCGTCCAGGTTATGGTTTTACTCAAGTTCTGACTACACCAAGCGGACTTCATTGTTTTTATCTATATATATGCTGTGAGTTTGTTTTAGCAGGGGCCATTTCTTTACATCAGCCTTTTAGTCCTGCACATGTTTTGTCGTTACTTATATTTTTCAGTGTCTATTAAAATGATCATTCGTTGGTTTGTGAGTGTTTTTATTTCCACGTATTCATTTCAAAGCTGTGGTGTCCTACAAAATTGCACTATTATTGTTTGTATTTTACTTTTTATATTTAAGGTACCCACTATCTTGCGCCATTCTGCTTTTGTGCTTTGTACTGTTTGTGAGCACTCTGGAGAGTGCTTCAGAGGGCTGCGTTTGTGTGTAGTACCGCAAGCAGTGCTGTATTTACCGCGAGGCATCCTAGGCGGATGCCTATGGCGGCAAATTTTGGGGGGCGGCAGCGCCCCCCAGCACTGGAAAAAAAAAACATTAAAAAAAAAAAAAAATCAAAAAAAAAAATCTGGCCCTTTAAAAAACAAACAAACCCCACCGCGCTTGCAGGCAGAGACGGAGGTGAGAGGGGATCGCAAGATCCCCCCTCACCATCGCTCTGCCTGCCAGGCTGCATGGGGAGCCGAACAGGCAGCACAGAGAAACCTCCGTGCTGCCTGTTCGGCTCCCCGTGCAGTGTGCCGACACGGAAGCGCCGACAGGTCACGTGACGGGCGCGCTGACGTCATACGCGCGCCCGGTCACGTGACCTGTCGGCACAATCGCCGGGAAGCCGAACAGGCAGCATGGAGGGACCATGCTGCCTGCCTGCCAGGGAAAGGTAAGTGCTGATGGGAGACTGTGTGTGTGTGTGTGTGTGTGACTGAGTGTGATGGGAGTCAGAGTGTGTGTGATGGGAGACTGTGTGTGACTGAGTGTGATGGGAGTCAGAGTGTGTGTGATGGGAGACTGTGTGTGACTGAGTGTGATGGGAGTCAGAGTGTGTGTGATGGGAGTCAGAGTGTGTGTGATGGGAGACAGTGTGTGTGACTGAGTGTGATGGGAGTCAGAGTGTGTGTGATGGGAGTCAGAGTGTGTGTGATTGGAGACAGTGTGTGTGAATGAGTGTGATGGGAGTCAGAGTGTGTGTGATTGGAGACAGTGTGTGTGAATGAGTGTGATGGGAGTCAGAGTGTGTGTGATGGGAGACTGTGTGTGTGTGTGTGTGTGTGACTGAGTGTGATGGGAATCAGAGTGTGTGTGATGGGAGACAGTGTGTGTGACTGAGTGTGATGGGAGTCAGAGTGTGTGTGATTGGAGACAGTGTGTGTGACTGAGTGTGATGGGAGACAGTGTGTGTGACTGAGTGTGATGGGAGTCAGAGTGTGTGTGATGGGAAACAGTGTGTGTGACTGAGCGTGATGGGAGACTGTGTGTGACTGAGTGTGATGGGAGTCAGAGTGTGTGTGATGGGAGACAGTGTGTGTGACCTGTGTGTGATGGGAGTCAGAGTGTGTGTGATGGGAGACAGTGTGTGTGACTGAGTGTGATGGGAGTCAGAGTGTGCGTGATGGGAGTAGGAGTGTGTGACTGAGTGTGATGGGAGTAGGAGTGTGTGACTGAGTGTGATGGGAGTGTAAGCTTGATGTGAGTCTGAATGATGGGGCATGTCTTAGGTGTGTAAAGTGGGTGTGCAGCTTGGGTAGGGGGGTGCCCGGATTTTGTCTGCCTAGGGCAGCACAAAATCAAGATACACCACTGACCGCAAGTGTTTGCACAAATCACTTTGCTTTTTTGCCATATATATGGAGAGCTGGATTCAAACTTTGTACTCTAAACCTACAATTAAAGTTAAGGTAAATGGAGTTCTGTCGGATTCATCTGATATTTGCAGTGAGACCCAGCATGGCTGTCCCTCATCTCCTTTATTGTTTGCATGATCACTGGAGCCATTTCTCACCGCAATTCGTTCTAACCTGGATATTAATGGCTTGATTCATGATGGAAAGGAATATAAGATATCTGCTTATACAGATGATGTCCTCTTCTTTTTATAACTGAAGGAACTATATAGATTCAGAAGAATATCAAATTTAATAAAAAACTATAGTAAGTCAGAAGCGATGGGAATTAAACTCCCTATTGACTTCAAAGCAACTTAAAGCTAATTCCTCCTTTGCATGGCGAGAGTCATATTTTAAGTACTTAGGACTTCTGATCAGTCCCATTTAACCCATATACAGTAAATTAAGATCTGGAAAAATGGCAACTACTGCCTATTACTTTGTCCGGCCGGGTAAACATCCTTAAAATGAATGTGGTTCCAAGAATAATCTGAACATTTTTTTTGTAATAATGTGTTTGGAAGGGAATGTCACACCGCATAAGATATAGGATAGGGGAGTTGGGTTTACCCTGCCCGAATACACATAATAAATTGGACAGAGCATCAATGTATAAACACTGAATAGACCAAGATGCAACTAAGATCGCTCTCTCTGTAATCCCATGGACTTCTCCCAGATACTGGAATAAGATTAGACATCCGATAGTGGAATCTACAAATAATTTAAAGGTTGATTAACATATATAAATTGACTACTTACCCTTCACTCTTAACCCCAGTTCCATTTGACCCAGAGTTTGAATGAGGTTCAACACAGATCGTTGTTTTCCTTGATACCCCAAACAATTACAGGTTGTGATGTTGTGGGAAGTCAATTTATCTGGGATGTACTAGAGTCTATCGGGAATGTAAGTCAATGAAGTAGAATGCTAATAAAGTAGGACGGGTATCACTGAGTCTCCAATTCTGTAAAACTCTATCATTTATGGAATTATAATATTTATTGTTATACATTTCTGTAAAATTAAAGTGTTAAAAAAAGACCCAGTGTCCATAGTTTCTACATTTTGTCCTGAGTTAATATGCCGAGTTTACATGTTTTTGTGTTGTTTTCTTGGAAATGATAAGCAATAAACCAAAAAAAGTTTTCTTTTTACTAAACATTTTCTACTACAGTGACATTTTGACAACACGGAGCAGCCAGCTGGACTGCCTGACACAGAATAGCCAGCTGGACTGCCTGACACAGAATAGCCAGCTGGACCTGCCTGACACAGAATAGCCAGCTGGACCTGCCTGACACAGAATAGCCAGCTGGACTGCCTGACACAGAATAGCCAGCTGGACTGCCTGACACAGAATAGCCAGCTGGACTGCCTGACACAGAATAGCCAGCTGGACTGCCTGACACAGAATAGCCAGCTGGACCTGCCTGACACAGAATAGCCAGCTGGACCAGCCTGACACAGAATAGCCAGCTGGACTGCCTGACACAGAATAGCCAGCTGGACTGCCTGACACAGAATAGCCAGCTGGACCTGCCTGACACAGAATAGCCAGCTGGACTGCCTGACACAGAATAGCCAGCTGGACTGCCTGACACAGAATAGCCAGCTGGACTGCCTGACACAGAATAGCCAGCTGGACTGCCTGACACAGAATAGCCAGCTGGACTGCCTGACACAGAATAGCCAGCTGTACTGCCTGATTTGGGGGGTCTGTCCCACTGTCCCGCCGAGCTCTACCTCTGTCCCGCTTTGTGCAGTATAGTCCTGATTTGGGGGGTCTGTCCCGCCGAGCTCTATCTCTGTCCCGCTTTGTGCAGTATAGTCCTGATTTGGGGGGTCTGTCCCGCCGAGCTCTACCTCTGTCCCGCTTTGTGCAGTATAGTCCTGATTTGGGGGGTCTGTCCCGCCGAGCTCCATCTCTGTCCCGCTTCGTGCAGTATAGTCCTGATTTGGGGGGTCTGTCCCACTGTCCCACCGAGCTCTATCTCTGTCCCGCTTTGTGCAGTATAGTCCTGATTTGGGGGGTCTGTCCCGCCGAGCTCCATCTCTGTCCCGCTTTGTGCAGTATAGTCCTGATTTGGGGGGTCTGTCCCGCCAGCTCTATCTCTGTCCCGCTTTGTGCAGTATAGTCCTGATTTGGGGGGTCTGTCCCGCCGAGCTCCATCTCTGTCCCGCTTTGTGCAGTATAGTCCTGATTTGGGGGGTCTGTCCCGCCGAGCTCTATCTCTGTCCCGCTTTGTGCAGTATAGTCCTGATTTGGGGGGTCTGTCCCGCCGAGCTCCATCTCTGTCCCGCTTTGTGCAGTATAGTCCTGATTTGGGGGGTCTGTCCCGCTGAGCTCTATCTCTGTCCCGCTTTGTGCAGTATAGTCCTGATTTGGGGGTCTGTCCCGCCGAGCTCTATCTCTGTCCCGCTTTGTGCAGTATAGTCCTGATTTGGGGGGTCTGTCCCGCCGAGCTCTATCTCTGTCCCGCTTTGTGCAGTATAGTCCTGATTTGGGGGGTCTGTCCCACTGTCCCACCGAGCTCTACCTCTGTCCCGCTTTGTGCAGTATAGTCCTGATTTGGGGGGTCTGTCCCGCCGAGCTCTATCTCTGTACCGCTTTGTGCAGTATAGTCCTGATTTGGGGGGTCTGTCCCGCCGAGCTCTATCTCTGTCCCGCTTTGTGCAGTATAGTCCTGATTTGGGGGGTCTGTCCCGCCGAGCTCTACCTCTGTCCCGCTTTGTGCAGTATAGTCCTGATTTGGGGGGTCTGTCCCGCCGAGCTCTATCTCTGTCCCGCTTTGTGCAGTATAGTCCTGATTTGGGGGGTCTGTCCCGCCGAGCTCTACCTCTGTCCCGCTTTGTGCAGTATAGTCCTGATTTGGGGGGTCTGTACCGCCGAGCTCCATCTCTGTCCCGCTTTGTGCAGTATAGTCCTGATTTGGGGGTCTGTCCCGCCGAGCTCTACCTCTGTCCTGCTTTGTGCAGTATAGTCCTGATTTGGGGGGTCTGTCCCGCCGAGCTCTATCTCTGTCCCGCTTTGTGCAGTATAGTCCTGATTTGGGGGGTCTGTCCCGCCGAGCTCTATCTCTGTCCCGCTTTGTGCAGTATAGTCCTGATTTGGGGGGTCTGTCCTGCCGAGCTCTACCTCTGTCCCGCTTTGTGCAGTATAGTCCTGATTTGGGGGGTCTGTCCCACTGTCCCGCCGAGCTCTACCTCTGTCCCGCTTTGTGCAGTATAGTCCTGATTTGGGGGGTCTGTACCGCCGAGCTCTACCTCTGTCCTGCTTTGTGCAGTATAGTCCTGATTTGGGGGGTCTGTCCCGCCGAGCTCTATCTCTGTCCCGCTTTGTGCAGTATAGTCCTGATTTGGGGGGTCTGTCCCGCCGAGCTCTATCTCTGTCCCGCTTTGTGCAGTATAGTCCTGATTTGGGGGGTCTGTCCCGCCGAGCTCTACCTCTGTCCCGCTTTGTGCAGTATAGTCCTGATTTGGGGGGTCTGTCCTGCCGAGCTCTACCTCTGTCCCGCTTTGTGCAGTATAGTCCTGATTTGGGGGGTCTGTCCCGCCGAGCTCTATCTCTGTCCCGCTTTGTGCAGTATAGTCCTGATTTGGGGGGTCTGTCCCGCCGAGCTCTACCTCTGTCCCGCTTTGTGCAGTATAGTCCTGATTTGGGGGGTCTGTCCCGCCAGCTCTACCTCTGTCCCGCTTTGTGCAGTATAGTCCTGATTTGGGGGGTCTGTCCCGCCGAGCTCTACCTCTGTCCCGCTTTGTGCAGTATAGTCCTGATTTGGGGGGTCTGTCCCGCCGAGCTCTATCTCTGTCCCGCTTTGTGCAGTATAGTCCTGATTTGGGGGGTCTGTCCCGCCGAGCTCTACCTCTGTCCCGCTTTGTGCAGTATAGTCCTGATTTGGGGGGTCTGTCCCACTGTCCCGCCGAGCTCTACCTCTGTCCCGCTTTGTGCAGTATAGTCCTGATTTGGGGGGTCTGTCCCGCCGAGCTCTACCTCTGTCCCGCTTTGTGCAGTATAGTCCTGATTTGGGGGGTCTGTCCCGCCGAGCTCTACCTATGTCCCGCTTTGTGCAGTATAGTCCTGATTTGGGGGGTCTGTCCCACCGAGCTCTATCTCTGTCCCGCTTTGTGCAGTATAGTCCTGATTTGGGGGGTCTGTCCCACCGAGCTCTACCTCTGTCCCGCTTTGTGCAGTATAGTCCTGATTTGGGGGGTCTGTCCCGCCGAGCTCTATCTCTGTCCCGCTTTGTGCAGTATAGTCCTGATTTGGGGGGTCTGTCCCGCCGAGCTCTACCTCTGTCCCGCTTTGTGCAGTATAGTCCTGATTTGGGGGGTCTGTCCCACTGTCCCGCCGAGCTCTACCTCTGTCCCGCTTTGTGCAGTATAGTCCTGATTTGGGGGGTCTGTCCCGCCGAGCTCTATCTCTGTACCGCTTTGTGCAGTATAGTCCTGATTTGGGGGGTCTGTCCCGCCGAGCTCTATCTCTGTCCCGCTTTGTGCAGTATAGTCCTGATTTGGGGGGTCTGTCCCGCCGAGCTCTACCTCTGTCCCGCTTTGTGCAGTATAGTCCTGATTTGGGGGGTCTGTCCCGCCGAGCTCTATCTCTGTCCCGCTTTGTGCAGTATAGTCCTGATTTGGGGGGTCTGTCCCGCCGAGCTCTACCTCTGTCCCGCTTTGTGCAGTATAGTCCTGATTTGGGGGGTCTGTACCGCCGAGCTCCATCTCTGTCCCGCTTTGTGCAGTATAGTCCTGATTTGGGGGTCTGTCCCGCCGAGCTCTACCTCTGTCCTGCTTTGTGCAGTATAGTCCTGATTTGGGGGGTCTGTCCCGCCGAGCTCTATCTCTGTCCCGCTTTGTGCAGTATAGTCCTGATTTGGGGGGTCTGTCCCGCCGAGCTCTATCTCTGTCCCGCTTTGTGCAGTATAGTCCTGATTTGGGGGGTCTGTCCTGCCGAGCTCTACCTCTGTCCCGCTTTGTGCAGTATAGTCCTGATTTGGGGGGTCTGTCCCACTGTCCCGCCGAGCTCTACCTCTGTCCCGCTTTGTGCAGTATAGTCCTGATTTGGGGGGTCTGTACCGCCGAGCTCTACCTCTGTCCTGCTTTGTGCAGTATAGTCCTGATTTGGGGGGTCTGTCCCGCCGAGCTCTATCTCTGTCCCGCTTTGTGCAGTATAGTCCTGATTTGGGGGGTCTGTCCCGCCGAGCTCTATCTCTGTCCCGCTTTGTGCAGTATAGTCCTGATTTGGGGGGTCTGTCCCGCCGAGCTCTACCTCTGTCCCGCTTTGTGCAGTATAGTCCTGATTTGGGGGGTCTGTCCTGCCGAGCTCTACCTCTGTCCCGCTTTGTGCAGTATAGTCCTGATTTGGGGGGTCTGTCCCGCCGAGCTCTATCTCTGTCCCGCTTTGTGCAGTATAGTCCTGATTTGGGGGGTCTGTCCCGCCGAGCTCTACCTCTGTCCCGCTTTGTGCAGTATAGTCCTGATTTGGGGGGTCTGTCCCGCCAGCTCTACCTCTGTCCCGCTTTGTGCAGTATAGTCCTGATTTGGGGGGTCTGTCCCGCCGAGCTCTACCTCTGTCCCGCTTTGTGCAGTATAGTCCTGATTTGGGGGGTCTGTCCCGCCGAGCTCTATCTCTGTCCCGCTTTGTGCAGTATAGTCCTGATTTGGGGGGTCTGTCCCGCCGAGCTCTACCTCTGTCCCGCTTTGTGCAGTATAGTCCTGATTTGGGGGGTCTGTCCCACTGTCCCGCCGAGCTCTACCTCTGTCCCGCTTTGTGCAGTATAGTCCTGATTTGGGGGGTCTGTCCCGCCGAGCTCTACCTCTGTCCCGCTTTGTGCAGTATAGTCCTGATTTGGGGGGTCTGTCCCGCCGAGCTCTACCTATGTCCCGCTTTGTGCAGTATAGTCCTGATTTGGGGGGTCTGTCCCACCGAGCTCTATCTCTGTCCCGCTTTGTGCAGTATAGTCCTGATTTGGGGGGTCTGTCCCACCGAGCTCTACCTCTGTCCCGCTTTGTGCAGTATAGTCCTGATTTGGGGGGTCTGTCCCGCCGAGCTCTATCTCTGTCCCGCTTTGTGCAGTATAGTCCTGATTTGGGGGGTCTGTCCCGCCGAGCTCTACCTCTGTCCCGCTTTGTGCAGTATAGTCCTGATTTGGGGGGTCTGTCCCACTGTCCCGCCGAGCTCTACCTCTGTCCCGCTTTGTGCAGTATAGTCCTGATTTGGGGGGTCTGTCCCGCCGAGCTCTATCTCTGTCCCGCTTTGTGCAGTATAGTCCTGGTTTGGGGGGTCTGTCCCACCGAGCTCTATCTCTGTCCCGCTTTGTGCAGTATAGTCCTGATTTGGGGGATCTGTCCCACCGAGCTCTATCTCTGTCCCGCTTTGTGCAGTATAGTCCTGATTTGGGGGATCATAACACCACAGACAGGATCACAGAGCTGTCAGGAGGACTGACAGTGCCGCCAGCACTCAATCTCCCAAGCTTGGGGGGTATGCAACATGTTTGCCTCCTGGTAGAGCTGTAATATATTACATTAATATCTGATTTAGCTGCACAACACATTTAGAGCCCACACTATGAAGATAAACTGGCTTGTACTTTTGACTGGCAGCTGCCATGCTATCGGCGAATGTCTGTCTAATGCAGAAAGAGGAACGCTTCTTGACAGGGCAGTAACAGGGGCCAATAAGAGACCCCTGCACCCAACAGACCTC